>VZTL01036007.1:43497-63903 GCA_013400535.1 Scopus umbretta
ATCCTTCATCCTTGAGTAAGGCAAAATAGGAAGCTTTCCTTTTGGTGCTGATGGAGTCATCTGTACTGTATTGCCAAAAACTGCTGGTGACAGGACAGCAACAGAATTTGCAGAATTTGTGGGTTTTTCCTTTAGTTTCTCAGATGTTACGGATGACTCTCTTGTGGTTTCAGATGCTGTCTTCAGAGAGCGGAGACTTAGTTTCATGGGATTAATTGTACTTGCCGGCTTGGATAAAAAGTCTTTAACTGCAGATGGTCCAGAAACATTACCATTAGCAATTTCAGTTTTGTTCACTAAAGGAGATCTGGATTCCACACAATTGCTTTTATTTACTAATGTGGCAACTGTAATTTCAGCCGAGTCACGGTCTGTTAGCATCACTTGCTCAGCTGAATCTGAACTAGAATGAGTTTCAGAACAGTCTTCAGTTACAGTAGTCACGATGGGGGAAGTCTGTGATGAGACTGATGCTTTGGTAGGAATCTTGTTATGTGCACCCAAAACAGAGATTTGTGCCGGTTTTTTGTCACTCAGCAATTTATTTCTTACAGATTGGTACCTAGGGATAGGCAGCTTTAGGTTTTCAGAAGGGGCCACGTTTGACTGCTGGACTTGCTGCGTTAGGGCAGGAGCAACATACGGCAAGGCCAACAGCGAAAAAGTTCCCTCATGACCAGCCACCTGCATGACAGCATAATTTTGAGTTGGTACCACCAGTGGTTTAGAACCTGCTGCTGAAATCGGTGCATTTTGCTCAGACAAAGATGACTGAAGACAAGAAACCACTCCAGATGTTAAAACTTTTGGTACCATTTTTGGAGCAATGGTCCTAAACTGACTTTTCTTCTGAAAACTTCGTATTATATCCGAAGGGGATTTGTGTTTATCTGTAATAATAACATAACAAAGATGCAACATAATATATAGCACTTCTTTTTTAAAAAACTACTGTATCAAAAATAAAACTGCTTACAAAGGGTACTATTACACACAAACTTATTAAAATATTTAGGTATTTAAATGACCACTAAATCAAGTTTAGAACTGCAAAAGTTTCATAGACAAAACAAAAATACTCCCTGAAGCAATGTGCTTAAATATAGATATGCAAAAAAACCCCCCTCTTAATCTAATCTTAAATGGATGTTTCATTCTAGGTTATAAACTACATGGCACTGTGGAGCAAATACACTTATAAGCCTCTTTTGCCCTGGAAAAGCTGCACTAGCACACTAGCAGTATTCAACTGGAAGAACTAACAGAGTCAGGATTTAAACTCCATGATGTAGAAATTTTCTGAGCATCTGCTCTGAACATATCTCTCATCCAGAGTCATACTATCTTTCAGAGTTTCTGTAACATTTAGAATTTGTGGGTTTTATCAGATACAGGCCAAAGCTTACCCGATGAAGTCTTAAAAAAATTACTGCTATAAAACATGCAAATAATGTGTAATAAAATCAAAAAGAAGATGTACCATTGTTAAATACTCACTCACACACTTTGCTTATGTGCCTTTAATGCACAATAGAACTACTGTAGTAAGTTATTCAAATGTTTTCTTGAAAGAAAAGATTTATCAAGGTTGTATCACAGTTCCTTCCTGTTTCTTCTTGTGTTGGTAAATATCACAAACAGTTTTAGTAAAGAAGAATGTGAGGATAATTAAGTAAAACAAATAAAAAGGTAAAATGTGTAAGATATACTCTGCACTGAGCAGCAGAGATATATGCTGACTTTTCAGACACTCCATAAAAAAGCATTTAATATATAATTAATTGTACCACTACCTTTTCATATAACAGCCTCATTACCTACTCCCAAATTCACTACCAATGCTTCCAGTTCTCAAAAACTGGAATAGGTTTCCTGAAAAAAAAAAAAAAAATCCCAACAATCTCAACCACTGAAAATTCAACTAAAGATCCCAAGCAGAAAGGCAATTTGAGAAGGCAACAATGTAAGAAAAGTTCATTTTGAGAGGAATCATATTTGAATAGAATATGTGACAGTAAATGCTGGGACCTCAAAATACTGCAGTAAGGTAATTCCATGGGGAAGTTTCCATTCCTTACCATTTTAAAGCGTTGTATTATAAACGCATTTATACCTGGTTATGGATGTAAAGAGGTAACTGTGAATTACTACCAACACTAGAAACTCCAGTAAGTTTATCTTGATCTTGGCTGTTCTTCTCATATGTCACACATTTTGCAACATTCACTGTAAATTACAGAGCTATCATATTTCATGACCAGAACTCCTGGATAGATATACGTGCATACTCATGGTATGCACATGTGCAGTAAATCCACTGCCTTCAGGACATGCTAGATTCACTGAGCAAAACACATATAAACTGTACAGTTCATACATTGTCAGTCTGATGCTTCTTAGAACTCTCTGACCTACAGCAAGTTCACAGAGCATAACTATGCAGGGCATAAACCTTCGATCCTTTTATTGCCATCTAGAGCATCAAACCCCAAGCCTATTATGCACCTTTTTGATCCTCCAATTAAGTGAAACTACTGGGTACCACCATAACTTTCTTTCTGCCCAATGTCTGTAGAGAAGTCCAGAATTTCTATAAATTCTGTGCAGACTGCAATACTGTACATATGGAAATCCTGCACAAACATAAAGAGAGATCCCTGTACACAGGGGTAAGTCCAGGCCTACAGCGTTTGTGCAACCTGGAAACAGCAGAAACATGGCAAGTTTAAAATTCTGTTTCCCTACAGCCCCTTCTATTTTCCAAAAGCTAGAAGCATGTACTATTTCTCACTAAGAACTTCCATTTTTGCCAATCTACAGTCACTAAATATATAGAAAACTTTACCTTTTCAACTGCTAAAATTGCTAATAATACTCAGATTATTTTTTGTTTCCTGCAGGGTATCTTCTTTTTGCTGCTTTTGAGGAAACACTTTTGAGAACTTCTGAGTACAATAAAATGATGTAAAGTATTGTAATCGTTAACCAAACTAGCCCTGGACTTCAATGCTAGTTACAGGTCAAATTGTACAGCTTAAATATAGTAGATGACAGAACAAGTGTTATTTTTGGTTTAGGGGACAGAGTCTGCTCTTATTTTTCCAGATAACGCTTGCCATATACTGACATTAAAGACTTTTTCCAAATCAGCAGTTACTCAGCTTGCCACAACATTTGACACAAAGGAGTTTCCATTCTCTCTCATGTTTGGCTTGTACCTCTCCCTTTCTACTTCAAAATCTCATTCATTGATCTGCATAAACTTTTTAGGAAAGCCAGCACTTCAGCAGACTGCTACCTGTGCTACTTTACGCTCCAAGTTATAAGGCACCCACTCTCCAACCTACAGTAGCAAATGATTTGAGTTCAGGAAAAGACAGAAGTTTTGCTGTGGATGTGGCACCTTTACAAAAGTGCAGAAATGGCTGCCAAAGCACCACAAAAGAAGGCTTAATTTGAGGTTAGGAGGAAATATTTGTAGAAATAATGCATGACACTAGCTTTAAAAATACACTTATGCTTCTCAAATACATTGACTTGCCTATTGCAAAATTAGGCAGTAAAACCACTTTTCTTTAAAGAAAGTCTCTCCACATATTTTCTCAGCATTCCACAAGAAAGTATCATTCCAGAAGCCAAGACCTTCACAAATATCAACCAGAAAATGCTCTTTGAAACAAGGTCCGTTTAGATCGATATTCTTCTTATGCAGTTAACACAATACTAAGCATTGACACAACTGTTTGAGAAGGGATTTTTATACAAACGCTCTTTTTCCAACTACCATCATTTTATCATAAATACATCTTCCAGGCAAGCTATGTTTGCTATCAGCCTTCAGTACCCTTTTTTTTTATTCCCCAAGTTTACATTAGACAGTTCAGTACAGAAATATTCATTGCAGTGCCTCTTGTAAGCAAAGGATACTCAACTCTGTATTTCCCTCTCATCCAACACAGCTGCTGTAGTTAAGCAGCTTAGCCAGTGTCTAAATATAGAGATGGGCTAAATGCAGACTAGCTGTCTGATGATCCTTCAAACTCATTTTGCTTGGGCACTGGGAAAGCTAATTGGAAGAACTGGTGAAAGACTATTTAGCATCCTGGATCATGAAAAAGCAACCAGTCAATTCACAGACCGGAGGTCCTACTGACCCCATCCAGAGTGTGCAAGTATCATCGTTGACCAAAATTATTTTTTCCATTTATACTTGGTGAAAAGTTTCAACAATTTCCTTTGCACACAGTGATTGCTACAGTAATTCATGTCTTTGCCACCCTGACACTGAAGTACTTGAATATACTCTGGCTGTCTGGCTACCAGAAGGCCACTTGGAAACTTAATATGCATCTTTTGGGGACATTCCACTTCAGTTCCACACCTTCTTCCAAATTATTTCTGTCTCTCATTGAAAGGACTCATTTTGACTTGTCAGTTGTGACCTGAGGAAAAGCCTTCATGCCTATGCAAACCCATGAAGTCTGGCATCTAGGAAGGGGAATTCTCAGTTAAAGGAGGCTCTGCAATGGCATTTGTGATGATGCCCCTTGGTTTTAGACAACATTCTTTCTACAAGTCAGTCTAAAGGTGCTTCACTGGAAGGCAACAATTTTTATACTTTCTCTAAAATTTTCATTAAGAATAAAGGAAATGAATGAAAACGTTAGATTTAATATCTGAAAGATGTGAAGCTCATTTTCAACTGCCCTGTTCTCAGTCTTTCAAATAGGCATGGAGTGGGGGCAACAGGTAGACGCTTTTAAATAATTAAGCACAAGGTTAAATCAAATGCAATTCAATCCATTTACTTTAAAAGTCTCTGTTAAAAGATTAATGGTTACCATGCTAGCACTTGCAAGTATCAAATAACTCAGAAACTTGCAGGATGTCGTAAGCTTTCACCCCTTCTAAATAACCTTAAAATTGTATAGGACTGGACAGTGATACACCAATAAAAAAATCAATGATGCATCAAAGTCTCTGATATAGCTATGCCAGGAAGAGGCCGCTGGAGGAAAGAAAGTCTTCCAGGGGGCTGCTGTTCATTCATGGTTCCCCTTCCCTCCTAAGTCATTCAAGTCTGGTCTACTCCAGTCTGTTCTGCCTTCTTTTCGTACCTCCTTCAGTTTGTTCTCTATGTAAAGCATGTAACATTGGTGAACTCAGACACTGTAGAAAGCATCAGAAGAAATTTCATTTTCCCCACTAATCTGGTCTATTTCAAACACTAAAATAAATCACCAAAATGCCAGAAGCCACTGTGTAACAGTGTTAGTTTTTTAAATACTCCTTCTAGGACCACCTCACTTGTGTAGGTAGGTATTTAATTTGTTTATGACTGGGCAAATGACAGAAAATAACACAAAAAAGGATCATCTTGTTTTGAAGGGAAAGACAGAATGCAGATGAAAAAGATTAATGAACTGTTTTATTAAATGCATGTTTACGTTGCTGAGTCTTTTGCTGACTTTGAAAGGAAGAATATCTGTTATATGGGAAAGAAAAAAATGCACAACTTTCTAACCGACAATATTAGATTTGTTTCTGTCAACGATAGTTAATCATTCATTTTGCCAAATCTCCATACACACTAAATACCTGTGGATACTGTCTTTCCAGCACAAGTTTCTTGTTTTTGCTGACCCAGCATACTTTGTTGGACACAATGTTTCTCTGCAGGATTAGCATGCAAAAAAACACCACCTGCAAAAGCGCTTCAGTCAGTTATAAATAGATCCCAGGACAAAAAAACCACCAAACCACCCCCAAAACCAACAAAACCCAGAAAAATACAATATAAAACAACAATATAAAACATTAACTTCCACTTAACCCATTAAGAAAGCTACTGCTTCTTGCTCTTTGCCATTTTTCTCTCCTCAAAAAATGTTTTAAAATCTAATCTATTACACACCAAATGCAAGGTGATAGCTTAATAATTGAGTAAAGCTGGTTAATGTGGTAAACAGATGGGACGCTTTAGCTTCAGTGTCATGGCAGACAGTCAACAGCACCAAAACAAAAAGCTCAGAAAAATGAAGGTTCAGTAGCTTTAGTGAGGCTTTTAAATACAGGGGCTAAATTCTATGCTGATTTATTTACTTTCTGTAATCCCACGTAAACCAATGGAAGTGCAGATATTCTAGAAAATAGAATTTGGCCTTCTATGTTCAAAACTAGTTTTGCCACACACCTATATGAAGTAAGGTTGGTAACAAAGCCTACAAATCAGGAGTGCTCAATGCTATACATTACAAATTCACTTGCAGTTGCTTCTATCTTCGCCCAACGGTAACTATTTAGGTGGAATGTTCTGTTCTAAGCATTTGCCTCAGATAATTTTCTAAAATTAATTTCAACAGAAATCCCCAGTATGTCTGCATTTAAAAAAAAAAAAAAGAATCATCTAGTAACATACCTGTGCATTAGATGAAGACCTTTGTATTTGACAAAGCAATGTCTCTTTTGTCTGTGAAAAGCTGCCCAAATTTGCCAAAGTTGTAAGCTCTCGGCATGTTTTCAATAGGTACTTTAAGCAGCTAATATTTCCAATTATTACATTCTATTGAACATGCTCCTGCTTTGGGCTGGACTGGATTTTTCCTAAAACTATAGCTTTAGGCCCAAACACCCAAGTTGGAACTTGGAAATGGCCTCTCCTTATCTCTTAACTGCTGAGCTGAGAGTACGGAAGAGAAAGCAGGATATATACAGGGCAAGCAGGAAAAGGACAAGAGAACTAGAAATGCAACTTGGAAAGTGCCTAGGCCAAACAGTCATGGTGGGAATTAAACACAGACTTAAGATGGGTAACGAACATTACTATTACATGTGATCTGGAAAGGAGAAGCATTTAAGCCACAGGAATAACCTCATATCTTGCACTTCTTATGTTTTTAGTACTTGATTTTTTGAAGAGTAATATAATTATGTCTACATAGGAGTCCTTTTGTGCAATTTAAAATAAATTAGAAAAATAAACAATATAATGAAGTACTCTAATGCAAGGAAAATCACAGTACATCATTCACACAAACATTAAGATACAGAGTATGCTTAGAAAACATGTCCTGGTATACCACAGGAGGAACAAGATCAAAATAGTCTGTTAAAATTCGTAAAGGGAATATTAGATCTCTTCAAAGCTACATATAATGAATTCTGACTTTAGCATTGATGAGATTTGCTAGTGGTGCACTAAGCGTTTTATCATTTAGAAAGGTCGTCTTTGCAAGTTTATTATTTTAAGGGATTAGAATTATAGTGCATTTCAAGAAATTCTGTGAGCAGTGGGATAACTTCCTGGATTCCTTAAATAGTCTCCAAAAGACTCTCCTTAGTAGAAGAGAGCATTACAACAAAGTTGCACAATAAAAATGGTTTCTTGACATTAACTGGACTCCATTAAAGCAGATATTCAACCTTAAAATTTCTAGCAACATTTTTCAGTGTGGGAATAAGCTAAAACTATTTTTGGCATAAACAGTCATTCTGGAGAGAGAACTCATACAGTAATCCAAGATCATGGGTACATAGTTCATATCAACAACAAGCATAGTTACACAAGTAACTTTTTAAATATGTATGAAATCCTATTTTTATGGGGAGTAACAAGTGGATAACAGCTCTGAGATAACCCTTTTGAGTTGTAATATCAAATGTATTAGCCACGTGTGGGTAAATCAATATTCGGAAGAAACTTCTTACATAAAATGTGGGCAATGCAAAGCTTAAGACAACCTCCTATAAAAAAAGTCATTTATGTGCTACTGTATAAAGGAAGAAAGTCTTGGAAGTCTTTCCTAAAACTCAGAACATATATACGTAAGATTTTTAAACACTCTTTTGCAATAAATTTAAAATACATTTATTAGCAGATCCACATGTTCTCTTAACACACCTCATGCAGTGTTTGTGAACTATAAAAGCTTTCAATTTTTTTGAAGGCACAGTCTTTCAAGCTATAAGCTACTCATTTCATACTAAGGTTAACATAATTAATAGGTTTTAAGCAGATCAAAACATTTTCATATTGAGAAATTAAAACTGACATAAAGAGAGCTAGACATAAAGCATCTGTAATTATTAACAACTTTTTCCACCTTTACAGCTAAAGAAATCACACACAGATTTTTGTCACTATGGCAATAAGAGAACTTTGGAATAATGTTTACACAGATAAGTCTATGGGCTCAAGATGGTGCCTGGCCTCTGCAACCACACAAATCACTATTAAAGATGAAAACACTGGTTCTGTTCTGTTTAAGCATGGAACTTCTGTCTGAGAGAGACTGTTAGATACACCATCAAAGACGGTGTGTTTCAGCTGCTATATGCCTCTACTAGTTTCAGCAACCAACCATGTCAAACTTCAAGTGGGCATTATCTAGCAAGCATGCTGCTCTGACAGGACTCGGTCGAGTAGAAAGGAAATCACATTGGTAGCATGGCCAATCCAGCAGTTTATCTTTGTTGGTTTTGCCCTGTCATTCTGCTCCACAGAGGATACCATCCCTGGAGATCTGCGAAGCAAGGCTTCAGTGTCGTAGCCACTTGGGGGAACTAATTGTTCAGAAAATAGCTGAAGGGAGATGATGCAAGCACCGGCCATAAACTTATAACTCATAAACCTTCAACAGCATTGTGAATATGAATTAGGTACTTTAGAAGGTGGGGACAAACAGAATATTCAAAAGGAAATCCTGTAATTGGATCTTTTAAAATTATTTTCAGGGAGAACTGCCAGTTGAAATTCCTTTTAGCGAGTTTCAAGAGATATGGACCTAAACAGTAATTCATTCACTGTAAAGTCAATGTCAATGTAAAGTCCTTTTTAAAAGGACTATCAAGATCACATCATCCTGGAGAAAATTTTGATATGCCCAATGTAAGTGGTAATTAATACACTTATTTTTTCCTAAAGTGCAAGAAACAATGACCAGGCCTGCTACAAAAATGAAGGCAGAATTCTTCAGAAACTATGCAGCACAAAAAGGTCAGTAGAACCATTTTATGAATAAATCATGAAATATTTTCTGACTAGACTTGCTCCCCTTACAAACAAGCTGAGAATAGAATCTATCCTCATCTTACTGAGAGTTCAACCCTCCTCCCTTCCCTCTATGGGACAGAAAACACATACGTCTGATTGCAGTAAGGGAATTATGCCTTTTACTCCCAAAATATATTTTTTCCAAGTACTGCTGTGCAAATAGAGAGCACAATACAAAGCAAAATTGTTATTCCTTTTATAGAGTATCACTTTTTTGTGATGACAAAGAAAACAAACAATTAATTCACCGCTTTGGCTCAATGCAGCACCTATCTTCTACTTGAGGCATTAAAAGCACCTGTGTGACTTCTGTACTACAAACTAGTGACGTCTGTACTACAAACCTTGGAAAGCGCTCCCTCATTAAAGACGAACGGAGGATGAGAAGACTGTCAGCCTTGGCCTGGCCTATTTTGTGTCTTCCTGTATGAACTATACACAGGGGTTATCATTCCCCAAAGAAAGGGCCAGAACACATTGTTAAACTTAGAAGAGAGTTGGAGGGTATTTCCTGAGGGATTTTGTAAATAACTCATTTCTTCTGAAAATTACTCAAGTGATCTAACTTTTGAGTGGGGAACCTCTATCCAGGATTTTTGTTTGCTCTGTCTGTCCCCCCTTTTCTTTCTTCGTGACCCAAATTTCTTCAGAAAGAGTCTACAGCTCTGGCTGAGATATGCGAAACATTGCCACCTGTAGTCAATTCTGATAAGGATTAAAATAAAAATAAAGATTAGAGGATCTCCACAGTACTTCAAATAGATATCTATATTTTTTCAAAAACGGACACAGCCCTGTAAAGCACAGGAAAACTAAAACATCTTCAAAAGACTATGGCCCTGCCTAAGACGACATTAGTTTTTCAGAACATACAAAATGATCACTTGCTGCTGAACCTGAACATAGCTAGGGCTTTCTGGCAGTAGAACGTAGCAGAAAATAATTTAAATTACAGTATCTGAATGCTTTTCCCCCCCATGCATAATTACGATTATTATTGTAATTACAATGCTTATTGACATTGCTAAGCTTGGCCATATTGGCCACTATTGCTAAAAGGCAGCACCGGTTCTTACAAGAAGGTACTGGATGTGCTGAAAAGGGATTGATTGAAGACACTGCTGATAAGTGATAATGTATCAGCAAACACTTGTAATGGGTGCCAGCATACGAGGGAATGAAAACAGGAATGCAGTCAACAGGAAAGTAGGCCAAAGATGGTATCCTTAACCTGCCGTGTGCCAAAATACCAGTGCATCTCTAATTAAATTCACGTGTTTCAGGCGTGCTCCGGCAGACAAAGGAGCCCCCGGGTGCAGAGTCCAGCAGGGGGAGTTGGGTGCCTGTCACCGCTGCCTCCGGCCGCCGCTGGAGCCAGGTCTGTGACTCCCGCTGACTACCCTACAGTAATTTTCAAACAACAGAACGGCTAAACTACTTGGCTAATAATTTTGTAACACTAAATACGTCTTCTATTGAAAAATCCCCAGAGTCATGAAATCTTTTATAGCACTGCATGCAACCTCTGAGCAACTTCACGACGAGTTATGTTATTATTTCAAAATATTCCACCTTTGCGAACTGTTCAGTCAATTCAATGTTTTGTATAAACTTGAGAAAATCTTGAAGCAAAGCAGCTGAGCCTTCCTGTCAAAATTACTTCTATTAAACTATTTAGTATCTTCTATAACTGCAGAAGAATTTTTGTGCACAAGATTTTTTTTTTTAAATCCATTAATGATTTTTTGTTAATCTAGTTAATGTCCCAAATAACACATCCATGCTACTAAAAACATCAGTATTTACAACAGATGTTCTTCTTTTGGTAGACATCTGAAAACAAAGCAGTTACCAACATATTTTCCCATCCCAAGCAATACCCTGAAATCTTTGTCAAACTTTCTTGCTTTCATCATTGCTCAGCTCATCACACAAGCCATCTGCATAAATAAAGATGTAAGCATCTGCTGTATGGCAAATGGTCTCAGGGGCAGATGTTTTTATCCTTGCATTCATGTCACTGGCTTGGATACATTATTTGAACAGATGTACACAATCTGAAAGTGTCGTGTCCCACAGTGAAATGTCTCCAACTGCTTTTATCAAAGTACATAAATGCTATTTGCACCTGCATTTATGTTAATGATACAAAGGCAGCAGGGGTTCCAGCAAAGTGAGAGTTATGTTCAGAAACACATTTACATGGCTAATTGAAGTTTGAGATCTCCTGGCACCAAATGACCATACTAACATGGATATACAATGACTTTTTTTAAAAAAAAGGTTTTTTTAAAAAAAAATTAAAATAAACATACCCAGGGAGCAAAACTATTATTTCAGCCTGTGTTATACCTTTCCAATGTATATTTTAAAAACACAAAAAGGTATTAAATAAATTCCTAGAGAAACCAGGACAGCCTTATATTTTGCACAATAATTGTGTAAGATACACAACTTTTTCATGTTAGAGTCATTTAACAAAAATGTTTTATAAATCTAATAGTGCCACTCATCCAAAGGTATTTCAATTCTCTAAGGCACACTGGTATTTTATGTCATTATGGAGCACTATAAAAAAACCCGGCACTTGCTCAACAGCAAATATTAATGTGAGTGTGAACGACAGAATATGATGCTTCAATAATAATTTCATAACTCCTAGGAAAAAAATTAAAGTCTTAGAAGTTAGGTATTTATCATTATTCAGAAAAGTGCATCTGCTTGAACATGGAGTTACAATTGCTTGTTATATAAAAGATAAGCACCTTTGTTATAAAATATTTTAAATTGAGAAAAATACAGATGCCATGGAGGAGTACGTATCAAATTACAGAACTGCTATTACATGACAAATTGTAGCAGTGAAAGGTTTATGTTGTCACTCAAAGAACTTGCACTAACCATTACTTCCATGCTCAACTGAAAAATAACAAGCACTTTCAAAGTATAGAAAGACTGACAAAAATGCTATACTGAATGTAACTGATGGATAGGTTCTACTTCCAATACCATTTATTTTCAAACCTTTTATTTGTAAGAAATGTACCAATGTTATAGTTGTACATAAGTCAGTATAAATTGCTAATACCCTCAACATTTTCAAAATGCCACAACACATTTAAGAAACAAAAGTGATGCTTGACAAAATATCAAAGAGTGACAGTAAAAGAATACCAAAAAATACACTGAGACTAGTATACTTGTAGAATATCATGACTTCACACTGATACAGCTCTTGGTCAGGATCTGGTTATGATTTCTCACATGAACCCTTATTTCCAAAGTTTACAACACGGTTCTTGTAATTCACTCTGGGTGCAAGCTAATAACTGACTGGAATGGATTTTTGTTTAGGAAAAAAAAAGGTCTTCAAAAAATCTCAAAGGAAATGATTCATCAGTTTCAAGTTTGCAAACAGCTTCACAGTGTATATTCTCCTCCTGTTATTCAGAAATGGCTTTGACATAAAGATAACACATTCAGTTTGACTACAACAGTGGCCAAATGCCTGTTATTTAAAAGGAAAAAGTAAGGCTTTTAAGTATTAGGATTAAGTATTTCAGTCATAAGCATACAGACATAGAGCACATTGCAAGGTGGATAGCTTTACACAACAGTAAGTACTGTCTCCATTGAAAGAATAGTCCCATTAGACACAGAACTCATCAGCTAAGATGAATTTGCATGACATCCTCCTGGAATAGCTTCCTTGGAATTATTACAGTATCATAAAAATAGTCAGTCTTCACAAAACAGGTAAAGTATAAACTTACATGACAGTAAAAGCTCAAGGCTTCAAGTTAAGTAATATAGAGTGCTTTTCTCAATTAACATAAGTACTAACAATGGAAACTTAACTGACAACCTGCAACGGTTCTGAACGGTCCATTAAAGCTTATGTCATATCCACCAAACATTCACTTACCTTTAAGAAGTATCATTAAAAATGACACTCACGTTAAAAATCATATTTAAGCATTAGCATTGTGACACAGATCAAAAGGTAAAGGAAATAAAAGTTACAGCTGCACATTTAGAGGCTTGGGAATACACAGTTGCAGCACAAATACCCTTACTAATAACAGAAGGGAAAATTCAAGACGCTAATCCTACTGAAAAATAAATCAACAGAAGATGACTTCTGAAGAGATGAAACACAGAAGAAATATAGTTTAACACAAAAAATGTTAGTAAGGATAGGAATGCTGGAAAAAAGGCAGTTAAAATCTAAAAATCTAAGTTTATATTTAGAAAATATTTCTTTTCTTGTTTGTGCTAGTCTTGTAGCATAACTTCCAAATAGATTTGACCCCCAATATGGGGGTCAAGTATGAAAATTATTTTCAAATATATGACAATAAAGAGATTGTAATAAACCCTGACCACTTAATTCTACTGAATCAAACAAGAAGCAGATTTATATATCTTGTGTCTCAACTACAGGTGGTAACAGTAATTAGCAATGTCCTAAAGAAGAAAACCATCTTAGCTATTGGAATTGTTTAAAGTGATAACAGCTGCAGTATGGCTTTTATTTTAACCATATTAGGGTAGAATAGCAGACACAAGTTATGCAGCTATTTATTAATGATAATTATATTTCTTCCACATTTTGAATCACAAGCATCTGATTTCTCTAATAAAGTATAGAAAGTATACTATACCTGCAGAAAAAGTTAAAGGATTCTGCATTATGCCTTTTAATAGTTATGACAACGTTCCTGGAAAGAAGAAATACAGATACTTAGAAGTTCTGAAAATTTTTCATAAAGTGAAAAAAAAACATAGGACAATGGCAATAGTTTTCCAAAATTATATTTCAGAATGGACCTTGTATGCACACACCTCATGCAAAACACCACTACAGTTTTAAACCAAGTATTTCTCTGGATCATGCGTACCTTTATATGTGCTCTCCATATTTCAACACTGGGTACAACTAACTTAGGCTTCTTGTGAATGAAAACTCCCGTTAAGCCAGAAAAGAGAACATGCCGTGAATTCCAATATGACAATGCATTCTGAAGAATCACAGACAATGCAGGGTTAAGAAATCCTTTTCCTTCAAACATCTGACTGCATGGATCCCGTATAACTGACTGACAAGCAGAATCTTCCACAGATGTTACAATGAAGATATTAGTTTGCATTTGTGAAGCAAACATTACAGTTCCACCTCTCCTGAATTTGACATTGGTACTTATCACAAGATTTGATGCATAATGTTTGATATAAAACAGCATTACATCAAGTGGCCACCCAGTAGCTTAAGAGTTGACTATTTCTTCCCAGTGCAATGTGATACTTAAGCTTTGGTCAAGTGTGACTCAACAGTCGAGTAAGAAAGACATAGCAGAATGTAATGACTATATAAAATAGTGTTATTATCCACTTAGATTTTCTTTATCATAAATCGGTCTAGCTTTTGGAATGGCTGCATAATAGTTTGGTTCAGCTGAACATCACTAATATGTTAAAAGTCACGCAGGGTATAAAATTCTTGTTCTCATGATGCAGCTGGAGGCTTTGAGAAGGTAACAGACAAGTCCATTGACCAACACAGATGGAACTCCAACTACTTGGGGGTTTACTTGGATCTAGGCTTTCATACCACTGCATATCTATAACATTTCCCATGAGCAGAGCCAGCTGTGCAGATGTGCAGTTTGCTTACTTTCCTGGCCAATTTAACAGCCAGTAGAATCTTACATAAAGAACATTTCAGACATTCACTCAAGAGCCCTCTTCTGAGCACACAAGGTACCAAAAGATTGTTTTTGGATAAATACAAAAATAGTTAGAAGAAATTCTGACAGGACTACCAAACACAAAAATAAGTCTTGAATGTTTCTTTACTATAATGCAATTGACTCTCAAAAAACAATGGATAGGTTCCAGGAAGGAGATGGTTCTGTGGGCAGCAGTAACGTACAAAGGAGGCAAAACCATTTCCATGAAGTTCAATACCAAAAGCATAAAAGAAAATTGAGTGTGGCTGCTGTGAGGAGACCACTTACACAGCAAACAGGTGAGGCTCTTTGGTACCTGTATCTTCTGCGCTGAGCCATAATAAGAAGCTCTTAATGTCAACCAGCACCTCCCGGCCCAAGTTTGCCAATGGGTATCGGCAGATCCCAGGCTGCCTCAAGGAGCCTCTGTCCGTGGTACTTAAGCAGCCACCCTCTGATCTGTCAGACCCAGTACACAAACATATGTCAGCTCAGCTAAATGTAGTTTCACATCGTGGTAACATATAGACAACTCCCTCTTCACCTACAAGAATGGAACAGACCACAGTGATGTAATTTTGGAATGGCAAAACACTTTTAGGAACCAGCATGGATTTTCAACTTGTCACCCACAGTGTTCGGCATCCTTGTTTAAGGCCATATTGCTCAACAACACCTTTTTACAGAACCAAGGTCTGAAGTTTTTCTTCCACTTCAGTATGTTTTTAAGTGTTGGAAATCCTAAAGTAGTTACAGCAATGCACATTCTTGTAAAAAACAATGTAAGAAATGACATTCAAATGAAGGTTCTGAAAAGTATTATTCTGAAATCACATTTTTATAGGTTTTCATGGTCCCTCCCAGTTATAGGGAGCATTAAATCATATAAGAGGGTGTCCCACTTTTGGTTACTAATTCCACCTAGAATAATAGCAAGGAAACCAGACCTCAGGATACAGATCAGTAATTCTTAGAATACCATACGGAAATACAAGCTCCACATCTTCTTCCAAGCATTCACAAACCCTAATACCTGGAGAGAAAATTGGACCACAAAAATCCAAACATTTTGTACAGGCGTCTCCGATTTGATTTCGACCCTAACTGCAGTAAGGTAATGGTCTTGCTCTAGAAAAACCCAGTGCTTATTTGACAGGCTAGTACATTGATCAGCTACTGCCAATTAAAAAAAAAAAAAAAGTACAATTTCTCAAGTTCACTTTTCATTTTCTAGCCATTCATGGATAATTTTTTAATTGTTGTGATACTAAAGAACCTTTCACTGCCCTTTATTTTTGCAGGTATTTACTCAAGCAACATTCCATTGTGGAAAAACTGAACAGTTCAAGATTTTGAAGTCAGGGCAAGATTCTTCTTACCATCCCTTCAAATTTTTCTATCTGTTGTTATATGTACAACTGTATTAAAGCACGTTTTCTTTGAATACAAACACAGTTTACAAAGCAAACCACATAACTTTGTGTCACTGTCCTGTCTGCATTTTATACTATTTTCAAATTCATCTACGGTGATACTGCGTTTTTGATCACTGCCTAGTGCTAGTCTTGGAACCAGTCCCACCACAACTTTACTACAAGTATAATGATTCATGTTCCTTTTTCACTGACAGTTTCTGACATCTTTCAACCAGGTTGTAACATGTTTATAACAGGTACTTAGTATCTGCATACATTTGATGCATGTCCTAAACATAAACTTCAGTCTCATCAGAAAGTTCTGAAATTTTGAATTAATGCACGGTACAGAAGTTGAAGGATATAACATCTATACACCTACCGATACATGCCCTCAGCAGAATTTTTTTCCCATTTGACTATAAATCTGGCTTGGCATGAATACTTCCCCAGGAAAACCATGCTGATGTTCAAAAAAGAGACAACTTTACAAATAGAACTATTCACTAAATTTTGTACCTGTTTTATTATACCCAGAACAAATTTTAGGTTGGACACCACTAATAATTCAGGATGTCCTGTTCTTTTTATTGAATACTGAAGAGGCAAACATGCTTACAGTCTTCCTTTGTTATATTTGAGCCCAATACCGGTCCTTTCCAAATACAGAAGAAGATATCTATTATTTCTATCTGGTATTATTATCAATTTTTATCCACTTGAGAGCCTATCTCAATGACAAACCCTTTGAAATTCTACCTAAGCTTGAAATCTGCTTTTGCTCAGTTTCTAACTCTACTATAGGACAATAAAATCATTCAAGTTGCAGTATTCCAGAACTCAAAACAGTTCTCTTGAAATCTGCTGCTGACTGCTCAGAAATGAAATCTATTGCAAGAATTTCAAGTGAAGTGCAGTTGAAGTTGGACAGAATTAAAAAGTACAATTTATCTTAATGCCAAAAAATAAGCTCTATCATGCCTATACTACTCCTTAAGTTACCACAGAATGAAAGCATAAATGAATTTTCAACGAGAAGAAGCAAAAATATCAAATAAACTAGAAAAAACCTACACTGTAAATTGGTCTTTAACAAGCAAAAGAAGCAGAACATATACATGTAATAATTTAGAAGCAATTTTCACAGAAAGATACCCACAGGTCTTTTATATGAAATTGGTGTCCTGATAGACAGACTGAATCCGAGTATCAGGTGAACCCAATTAACCTAATTTGATGCTTGTCCATACTAAGACATTTATTTTAGATGTTACACAAAATCCTTTAGGATACTACACAGAAAATGATAAATAGGCTGCAAAGGTTATGACATTAATTTTACTGTCATTCTCATGCTTTAAGCAGGCATCAAAACTAAAAATCTCATCCTCTGGGAAGGAAGAACTATCTGAAAGTAATTATAGTACTTATTATCATAACAGTATTAAACTAAACCATTATGACCCTAACTAAATCTATTTTTGGTACTTTTTGTTAAAGAACAAAGCTTCTCAATGATGACTGCACCTTCTAATGCAGTGAACATTAGTTCAGGTACTGGAAGAAAGCATTAAATCAAACCTTATAATTTCATATTAAGCTTAAGTATGAATTTTAATTTAAAACTAGGCATGTAAAGAAGTGTTGGTTAAATATTATTATGCAATTTCATTTCAGAAGGAAAACATTCAGTTAAAATAAAAAAATAAATACTCAGTACAGTTTATAAAAGATGTTCTCCTAACAGAAGCCCAGGATATGTCCATTTATATTTCAAAAGCAATTTTATCCACTTCATTTTTCACACCTGTTCTTTCACACACTGTGCCATCTTGTAAATGACAGTGTTGTGCAACCATTATTTTCCAAAATTTAGGTACTTTTCAACTGAAACCAAGTTCCCCCAAAAGCATGGATGAATCTTATCAGCAGAAATTCCAGGAAAGTTAGCAAAATCTGTTGGTATTTAAAAGTTGAGTTAGACTTGAAATAAAAGATTAAATCATTGAAGCTATGCAAAAATACTAAGGAAGGTAAAAATGACAGACATAAAGACTACTGTAACACACAAAAGCATTTGTTCAAGCAAGTATATTTGCCAAAAGCCTGCAGTGCTTGGCTACTTTATAAAATGAAGCATAAGGCATTAAGCCAATTTGTTTAAAAAACCCTCCGAAACCCCAGACCCCAATAACCAAGCAATAGATTATTTGCATTTCTGAAAACCTGCAAAAATATTCTGCATTTCACTATCCAAATCTTCAGTCACAGCAGTCTGATTTACTCTTATTCAAAATTTCCTATTTTAAATCACTTTTTCAGAATAGGATGTCATCCTACATCAGTAGATCCTCATCCTCCTATTCTATATCCCAAGAGATATGCACATAGTCACAAACAACAGCTTTCTTACAAGAGAAGTCACACACTGCTTATGCTTCCATACTTAGGCAATTAATCAGGGAGAAATGTGTGTCCGTGGCAGAATTCTTTTGGCTGAACCCATTACGTGACTTCAGCAGACAGCCAAGAAGAAACAGAAGCCTTACTGCAACTGGTCGCTTTTCCCAGTACAAATCTAGCCAACCTAAAACCCAGGCTATTTTTAAATTTTTGGTCATCCTATGAGATGGACCAGTCCAAGCACACTTCCTGAACTTCAAGCCTTACCATGCACTGAATGCCACAGTGGCAATCCTGGACGAAAAATCTTCCCTTCATACTCTGTTAGGTGATGTATAGAATGGTTGGCTGGCATGCCTACACTATGCCCATCTGTCAGAGTGGAACTGTGCCTACATGACAGGTTCTATGCTACTTTCAATAACATGTTGCTGATAATAAAAGCTTATTTATGAAACAACACAGGGCAACTTCAACGTTTGGCTTAAAATAAAAATCAAATTAAAAGTGATTGCTTTTCTTGAGGAGATAAATCTTCTGAAACCAACTTCTAAGGTTTTTCAATTGTATGAATAAAGGCTAGCACATACGCTGCAAGAAATGAGGATATTCCACACATTTTCACTATTGCAGACAGTCCAGCATACAGTCTTAGTAATTCCTATTTTACAACTACAACCGTCTCCAAGAAAGCAAATTCAAGGACCTGAGAAAAAGTTTATAAAAGCTAAGTTTCTCAGAAGGATGCCTGGGAGAAGAGAAGGCTAAAGACGAAGCAATATTGATTCTTCATTTCATGAAATGTATGTGTGTTAAATAAATCGTAGTTGAACAGTTTTTACAACTGTAAATAACCCTAACTATTTTCCATATGAGAAAACAACTCAATTCTGAAAAATAAAAAAAGAAAAGCAAAGAGCAGCACAGTTCCTATTATGCCTAATATTAGACAGTTCATAGAATGCCAAAAAAATAACACCCTTTTTTCCAAATTTCCAATTTAAAATGACAGATTATCATTTTTTATTTTCCTTAGTAAATACCTTCTAGGTAGTACTGCTTTGAATGCCATGAACTGGAGTCCTGTCTAAGTTCCCCATCTGTATCAGACACCTTTGCCATTATTCTGTATTAAAAGGTCAAAGGTTTTGATTTTAAAAATAGTCTTGGACCTTACTGTTGTGAAAGTAACTGTGAATTGATGAATCAGTACAAGTTGCTACATTTTGTTCTTGATTCTGAGGGCAGCTGGAAACAATCATTCTAGAAAACACAAAATACTCATTTCATTTTTATAAGATACGACATGAAATCTATGCTGTCAATAGTTCTTACAATTTCAATTCAAGATAATTTAGTATTTTTTTAAAAAATATCAAGAAACAGAAACATCTAGCACTCTTACTTGGCAATGACTACTCTAGAATTTACTTTAAAATTCAAACTGGGCAATTCCTTCTACACCTGTTGCACCCCATGCCCCGTTATCCTAGTCCTAAACTAAGCACTACTTTATTGTTTTGGTCCAAACATCTAGGAAGTTTTGTCAGGATTCTCAGAAATGCAGTTTTGTAAGACAGAATCTATGTGTCTTACTATTCTGTTAGCAGTAACTTAGAATCATAGAATGGTTTGAGTTAGAAGGGACCTTTACAGGTCATCTAGCCCAAACCCTCTGCAATGAGCAGAGACAGCTTCAACTAGATCAGGTTGCTCAGAGCCCCATCCAATCTGACCTTGAAACTCTCTGGGCAAGCTGTTCAGGGTTTCATCACCCTCATCATAGAAAATGTCTTCCTTCTATCTA
>VZTL01036031.1:0-17442 GCA_013400535.1 Scopus umbretta
CGCGCCTGGGGCGTGGGCGCGCCCGGAGCGCAGCTTCCAGGCGGCATGCACAAGAGGGTGGTTTTGTTTTGTTTTGTTTTGTTTTTTTTTAATTAAAAAAACCCAAACAAACCCACAAGAGGGGCTTTTTTTTTTTTTTTTTTATTTAAAAAACCCCCCAAAAACCAAAAGAGGGCTTTTTTTTTTTATTNAAAAGAACCCCCAAAAACCACAAGAGGGGCTTTTTTTTTTAATTAAAAAAACCCAAAACCAAAACACAAGAGAGGCTTTTTTTTTTTTAATTAAAAAAAAAACCCCAAAACCTACAAGAGGGGCTTTTTTGTATTTGGAAATACTGGAATGCTAACGCTTCCCGTCTTTTCTGGGATAATTTTTTTGGGGCTTTCCGGATATGACTTGCAAGTTTTTGGGAGTTTGCTGAAAGGATGGGGTATGACCGGTAATACACGCTCCCTTTCTTCTGAAGCGCTAGTTGTATGGAGCGCTGTCAATTCCGCTTCTTTTGCAGTTACCTAACTTCAAGAACAATCCTTTCAATCCTCAGGCCAAAGCTCCTGAAACTTTTTATGACATTCGCCTCATGGGTTCCAGAGTACTCGTTTAGCAATGGCTGAACAGGTTTCATCACGATCCTGAGATGGATCAAGGGACTTCATGAGTGTGCAACATCTCTTCCAGAATTATCCGCTCTGATTCTGTAATTTCCTCATTTTAAAATGATTCACAATCTGTGCAATACAGAGAAAGTAAAAAGAAGTAACTTTGCAGTTTTCACCTATTGTCTCCACTTGTTGCTGGACAAACCAAGTTTTAAGTGATGGAATCTGTTAGATTGATTTTAATTTAGAAGGCTGTGTCACTCCTGTGTTTTGAAGCATGCTTCTGAAGCAATGTAGCCAAGTTACTTGTATCGCTGTTATTTGGAAACAAGCATTGCGGTTCTTTTTTTGCACTGGAATCAGGAGTTGCAATGGCATATTGGAAAAATGTTGTCCTGTAATTGAGTTCTAGCATTTTTTTGTAAACGTCTTTTACAATATTAAATCTCAGTCCTACAAATTGTTAATTTGCTTGACATAGATATAGTTAGCATAGAAGTTTACAAAGGTGGAGTTTTCTCTGTGGAATTCAGGTGTCCACTTGGAGCTTGAAGATCATAACAGATTTGCCTTGCCTGATTTTTATATTTACTACATGTAGGATCCACTTAGGATCCATTTAGCTCTTCAGACTAGATTTTTTGAGATATTAACAGACCTCTGTTGATGAGTGCACAAAAAGGTTAGAAAATCTGGTTTTCAGGCCATCAAATTTCCCATTAAAATTTGGCAGGCAGCTTGCCACAAGGAGAGTTTTAGAATTCAGCTGGTACGGGTAGAAATTTTCCAGCCCTGTTTCTAGGACAGAGGTGTACCTAACAGCATGCTCACAAGTAATCTATCATGAAAAAAGGCTTTGGTAGTCAGGAAAAGCAGTATGCGTTCTGCTTTGAAGCAGCAGTGTGCGGTGGGAGTCAGCTGGGGTGGGCTGTGAGGGACTGTGTTTCTCTGAATGGCAGATGAGCGCGTGGTGTGACGGTGGTTCTTGCATCACAGAGCTTAGGTGGCTCAGTAAAGATTATGGTCAAGTTTCATTGCTTTCTTCTTAGTTATTCAAGATTTCTCTCCGAGGCTGGGATTTACTAGTGATGCCCAAGTCCATCTCCGAGTGCTATCCTTGCCGGAGAGAATGGGAAGTAGCAGCTAGGCTCAGGACATCCCTTCTGCCTTTCCTGGCCGCAACCCCACACTTACTCTGTATGTGGTGGCTGTTCTTACTGTGTAGCAGAGATGGGCAGAAACAGCTCGTACTAGTCCAGGAACCTGCTGTGATCTTTGCTAATCCTCCAACCTACATTTCTTGCTCTGTTTCTCTGCAAAACCTTCCATTTAAGCATCATCCTAGCCAGTCTAGCTGTAGGTCAGAGTTCAGTTATGAGCTTCCTAATCCCGATATCATCCTGTACCCAGTTTCCCTCATTCCCAGCATCAGGCCAGTCACCTGCAGCCTCCAGTTACAGTTCCTTCGAGCTGTTTTGATATTTTGGTCCTTTCTCTCTCTGCCCATCCTCACAGAACTCCTGTTTTCCTGGATGTCATGCAAGAACAGAAGACCAGGGGGCTGAGCAAAGCAAGATGGTCCACTGAACAGAGAAACTAAAGTGATGGGCAGTGAGATTTGCACCAAAAGACTGCAAAAATCTTGCAGAGAGGGGTGTATTGCCGTCTTATCTCACGTTATGGCCACTAGTATGGATTTGTACATTTGGTCAGCCTGAAAATGTGTTTAAACACGCTTCTGACGTAAAGGTGTGTTCATGGGCATTTGTAGAATGTATCGTATGAAAAATGGACAATTAGGATGAGATTCAGCTGCAGATTAAGACACTTGAATGTCTACACTTATTTGACTAAGACAGTCGCTTGTCTACATATGTACTGGGTGGTTATGGTCCAATTATGGCCAATGGAGAGACCTCATCAACGCTCGCAGTGCAGCCTGGAGATGAATTCAGCCCAAGCAGACACCAAGTGGCTGGTCAGTTCAATAGCTGTAGGCTCTTAACCATACCTTGAGTATGAGGGACTTTAGACACCCAAATGGTGTCTTAATCTGGAGCTGAATCCTCCCCTCAAGGTGCAAGTCATTTGGTTGTACAAAGATTCCTTTTAAACTATTTAAACAGGTCACAGAATGTATTTGTTAATACAGCATACACTCTATGGCATTTAATGTGTACTTAACTGCTCTTGTTGTAATCCAGCCTTTTTTAGATCTATCTTTCGGATTCTGCCACTGCTCCTTGTTCTGTCTCCAGTGAATTCATCTAGTTGTCCAATGGGAAATAAAACAACTGAAATCCGTGTGAAGTATGAGAATATACTAAGCCATGACATCGATGAGCTGGTATGTAATAGCTCTTGGGCTTTCAAAAAATGATTATTTTTAGATGATAGCAAAACATAATAATTTAAAAAGCTCTAATGTTAACATGAGATAAAAGACCAATTTAAAATCGCACGTTGTCCTGGAATGGTGGCTTTATTTGAGGGGGTGTGACAATTCAGTCACTTTAAAATCTCTGAAATCTGTGGATGCTGCCTATTTGCATGTACAAATACTGTGATACAGGTATTTGTGCCTGTGCACCACATACTTAGACACAGGTACTATTTGGCCCTAAATACATATATAGTATAATATATTACATTAAAAAATACTATTTTCTCAACTAATTTCATGACTACTTCTGTTTATGTCTTCTTATCAAGAGAAGAAAGCATTACACAACCTGTAATTTCTTCTACTCATTGTAGACTTCTTGATTGAAATTGTATGTCGTCCTTTGAATACAAATGCAGAGGCACAAAATTCATACAGTAAAAATGTATTTGTATTTTATCTATTAATACATCTTGCTTAGCCAACAAAGAATCAACAGCAGAGAAAAACTTAACTTTCTCTGTTGTAAATCTCCCCCATTATGGCTTTATCAGCCAGATTTATTACAGCTTTGCAAAACAGCATCATCCATGCCCAAAACCTAGCTTCCAACTCTTCATCATGAATTATTAACAATTAAATTAATCTGTCAAGAACACTTTCATGGGAGAAAGCACTTTCCATAGTTGGATTGGCAGAGGCATTTCTACAAAAATGGGATTTTTCTAAGAGTTTGTTACTAAACGAGAACCCACCATTCTATTGCGGTCTTAAATCAAGATCTATTTGCATGAAATACAAATGATATGCAGTGCTTTCCCAAAGGTGAAATCAGGAGCCATTGTGTTTCTTCACACTTAGAATCAACCACCATTCTCCAGAGCATTATGCCAGTGGTTTCGAACCTTTCTCTACCAAGACACATGAGCCCTCATCTGGAAACAGAATACCTTTAGGGTCAGGGAACGATCATTTAGTCTTCAAAAACATTCTGATCATGTTGCATTTGTTGAGATTATGAAGAGAGAAAGGTACTTCTCCATAGATAAATGACAAGGCACCGAAGTTAGGGAAAATAATCATGGCCACGTTAGAACAGATAGCCCCTGTAGATTGTCATCTTATTTCTGACAAAGACAGGCAAGAGTTTCCTAGAGAACAAAAATAAACCCTCTTGGTGAGCAGATAGCCGACCTGAAAAAGAAAACACTATGACAGGAATAACAGGCTCCGGGACGTAGGTCCTGCTGTCTTCCTGTGGTGGAGAGCCATGAGGCGCATCCCAGCTCTGCTGGAGCTGCAGGGTCAGGGAAGCTGGGGGCATGTCCCAGGCTGGAGGTGGCAATGCCTTGCCACTGCCCAATTGCAGGGTGAAGCTTGATGCACTGTGCCCCAGGGTGCCCCATCAAGGATTTGAATGGAGCAACGCCATTCTTCCAGATACATTTTGAACGTCTTTATCCTTTGTATTGTAATAAATATTACGGGGTTTTTTAGGAGATAGATTTTTTTAGGAGACTGAGAACTGAAACTGTTACCCAAATAAATAAATAAATAAATAAATAAATAAATAGATAGATAGATAGATAGATAAAAACCTTAATGACTTAATGTTTTTGAAAGGTAATGGCAATGCACTGAACTCTGAAGCTTTTACTTCCTAGAATAGTCATGCACAAGCAACTACCGTGCAAGTTTCTTCATTTTCCAGTTTAGATTCATTTGTCTTCTATGTAAAATCAGTGTATAGTCTTGTCGCTATAACTTAACAGCAAATATTATGGACTGTTTAGTGCTGTTTGGGTGATAGTAACTGCCCACTAGGCACTTTCCTGCAATTGCAGAGCCAAAGTCAGTAACTTTCAGTCCCTCAGCCTGATGTTTGGAGGCAGTTATGGACATGACTAGTGGGTTATATACTAGACCTCCATAAGTTAATTTGATTTTCACTAATGCCTTTTCTGAGGCCAGGATTTCCCTTAGGTTGCTTTAGTCACAGCCAATAAACTGCCTTAGAAATAGTTACTGTATGTTATACTAGTGATGATCTGAGGAGGTCAGTGAGAATGCATAAATTCCTCAGCAGTTAGCAAATGAAGCCACAGATATATAGGCTTTAGGGTGATCATTTATGTATATACTTATGCATGCCCAAGTGAGGAGATCTAACACAGTATTGTCATGAGCTGCCTTTTTTAAAGCCCATCTGGTCGTATTAGGTTATCTGGATACAGGCTGAAGAAGAAAGTGAAAGAATTTTCTTGAGTTGGGTTCAGTTGTCAACTCAATGACAAGCGTGCAAGTAGAAGAAAAAAACCCGAGAGAATAAACCATTGATAAAAGATTATGGCCATGCAAAGGGAGCAAGTGATATTACTTAGGACGTCTTCTGTTGGTGCATATGCAAAGTGAATGTTACAATCTGTGTAGATGCCTGAGGCATGTATTTATTGAGACAAACATTGACAAACATTGCATTTGATGTCTGTGTAAGACTCAAATATTCCTGTATGTTTTAAAATGCCAAAACCCCAAGTAATTCAATAAAATATGAAGGTTTAAAATGAATAGATTTATTTCCAGTTCTGGGCTCCACCAGTATGAGAGAAATACAGAGCTACTGGAGAAAGTCCAGCAAAGGGCTACAAAGATGATGAAGGGACTGGAGCACCTCTCGTATGAGGAAAGGCTGAGGGGGCTGGGACTGTTCAGCCTGGCGAGGAGAAGGCTCAGGGGGATCTCAACAATGTGTAGAAATACCGGAAAGGAGGGTGCAAAGAGGACAGAGCCAGGATCTTCTCAGTGGTGCTCAGTGACAGGAGCGGAGGCAATGGGCACAACCTGAAACACAGGAGGTTCCCTCTGAACAGCAGGAAACAGTTTTTCATGGTGAAGGTGACCGAGCACTGGCACAGGTTGCCCAGGGAGGTTGTGGAGTCTCCATCCTTGGAGATACTCAAAAGCTGCTTGAATGCAGTCCTGGGCAATTGGCTCTAGGTGGCCCTGCTTGAGCAGGTGGGTTGGACCAGATGACCCCCAGAGGTACCTTCCAACCTTGACCATTCTGTGATTCTATGTGATTCTGTGAATGCCTCTAGAAATTGTAGCTGGATTGGGGTTTTCTTTGCCTGCTTGACAAGGAAAAGCTCAGAACTGTGCACTAACCCTGCTATGCCTGAGGAGATGCTACAGAACAATTTAATGTTGACATCGCCAGCTGTTAGTGAGAAACTTGGCTCACTTGATTGAAAGTACTTCCATGTTTAAACATGTATGATATTTTACAGGTAAATATGTCTGCAGAGTATCGTGACAGGTGCTGCAAGAATAAAAAACATGAAAATAGCAAAGTGTTTTTCTGCAATGATACTCAGGTAAAATTTAACTTCTCAGAATTTATTTTAGAGAATACAAACTCACATGGGTTCTTTCTACCGTCCAGTCCCTGAAGAACATATTGTGATAGAGAGTAATATTACCTTTTAATAGTCAAATCACATCCAGGGTGGTTCCTTTTTTTTGAATTTGGAATCACAGAATTTGTCAAGTAAATTGCTATTTTAAAAATTAAAATATTAGGCAATTCCATAGCCAAGAAATGTTTCTTTTTTCTACTATAGAGATTCTTTTATATTTTTAATCCAAGATAGTACAGAAAACTTACTTTGTTTTGCCAATGGAAGTAAACGTAAAAATTTCCCAACATCTGTTTTCATTTTTTTACAGAAAATCCTATTAGCTAAGCTTTTCACTTCAGATCTGAAGGCTTTAAGAGTAATAGTTTGGGCCCATCTCAAATGACAGAAAGCACAATTGTCAGCTGTTGCTGCAGGTTTTATCATGACTTAATAGAAGGACTGAATCCAAAAATCGTTCCATGTTTTCCTAACTGCAGCAGCTGATTTCATTATGGCTATGATGTCTCTCTAAAATCCTTCTCCTGTCATTATTACTATTACAAATTGATACTTTAAATATTTTGAAGAGATGGCAGGTAGGTGGTAGATCAGATTAGTCATGTGTTTTATCGGAAAAGATTGGCACTGTGAAAGCAAAATAAACTAATGGTAACTGATGGAGCTTTTTTTTTAAGACAAACCAACATTATAAAGGATTAACGGTGCACAGACTTGTCAGGACATATTTTTCTTGCTCTCTTTACAGGAAATAGAATCATTACAGAGTATGGCATGCAACATGCTCAGATTCTTTCATAAGCAAAAAATCAGCAAAGACTTTAGATGGAAAGCAGCATTAGTCTCATGTGGGACATTACAGGTTCTACAGTGCAAATGTGAAAGACATAGAAAAGAAAAGGTGAGTGTTACTGATGGTCTGCAGTTTACTGGAAGTTTGTGACTTACTCCTTAGAGCTCTTCAACACAGACTATCATCTCTACCTCCCAAAGGTACAGCTATCACGCACGTGTTATACGCATGATGAATTTTGCTCTGTATCGCATAAGTCTTGTAAGAGATACTAAGCCCAGTGCAAAGGCCAAAACAATGATCTGGAAGTCTGTAGTGAAGATATATACTCTGGTTCAGTACTGAAAGACCTAAGTTAATTTACCTGTAAAAGCCAAAGACCACACTTGTGTGAAGGCGGCCTTTAACTTCTCTAGTGTGTAAGGTCATAGTCGTTACTTCTCATTGGAGTTCTACCCTAAGATTAATGCTTAATTTGGTTTGTTTCAACAAGCAGTTAGGGGGAGTTTCTCGCCTTTCCATATTCCCTTTGATCTTTATTTTAACCACAATACATCAAACTCAACAAGAACAGTTAGAAATGAAAATACTTGGATTTTTAGTCATTGGCAGAATCTGCTCTTTGATGTGTCACTCAAATCTAGTGCAGTGATCTACAGACTACTGTAGCAAAGGAAGAGCATTCTCTTAAGTGTGGCTTAGTTATCCATTGAACACAAAAATATTGACCAACATCAAAAAACCTCCCCACTGGCACCAAAGGATATAATTCGTTATGATTGACTTAAATAGTTGGCTTGAAGGCTGCATTTAACTCATTCTTTTTCTCCTCGAAATGGAGAAACTTTTGTAATCTAGGACCAGATCTTCAAAGTAGTGTTGGTGTCCATATTTTGCTTAGCCACATGTGGTGAATCCAACATTTGCCTTACCATAAAAGGTATCCCAGTTAAGTCATAGAAGTCAGAGCGTTACCCTTGAAACTCCTTGAAACTCGTGGATGCCTGGTTTTATGTAAAGACCAATTAAAGTAATTTGGTAAAAATCATGAAGAGTCATTAAATACGGACAAGAACCTTAGTCTTCTTGTCTCTGGGTGAGATCCTGAACACTGGGCTACAGCACCAACCCCTGGGAACAGGTCCGTTTTGTTCCACCAGTCTCAAGGTACCACACATGTAGTCCTATCTTTTGAAGTTTGCTTCACAATTTAATTGGCTTTATTTTAAATTTTAAACCAGTGACAGAGAACGTACATGTTCTCAGTTGCACACACTGGTTTCAGCCATCCATGTTTGCTGTGTGTTAAAGCCGTGTTCTCCCAGTGCAGTGGGCAGGGGTGGCAGCAGGGCTGTGCTCAGAGTGAGAACATTGGAGTGATGCAGGCTGCGTACCGCCACAGCACATTTTGCGAGTAGCCCAGCTTTCTGGCTTAATTACCATGTAAGGTACCTCATTATTTATTGAGATGCAATGGCATCAGTTTGTTTTAAAAGATGTTTTAGGATGAGAGGTAATGGCCTCAAGTTGTGCCAGGGGAGGTTTAGATTGGATATTAGGAAAAATTTCTTTACTGCAAGAGTGGCGAGGCATTGGAAGAGGCTGCCCAGGGAGGTGGTGGAGTCACCATCCCTGGAGGTGTTCAAAAACTGTGTAGATGTGGCACTTTGGGACATGGTTTAGTAGGCATGGTGGTGTTGGGTTGATGGTTGGACTAGATGATGGCAGAGGTCTTTTCCAACCTTAACGATTCTATGATTCTATGTCTATATGAAAAGAATAAGCACTTCTCAATTAACAGTACAACCTCTTCTTTCTCAGGTTTGCACGCAGGTAAATACACATAATAAAGAAGATACAGAAACAGGTGAACAGTCCAAAAAGAAATGTAACCAAGAATTTTGTGAACTGAAAGAAAATATATCTAGCCTTCGATCCTGCTGGAATAAATTTGAAAAAATAATTTCCAGGTGATTCCAGGTGAATCCTGCTCTTTTCTTTCGAAGTGGCATTACTTGGTATCTTTGCATTTTATATGCATTCTTCGAGTAACTCTGCTCGTTTATATGAACACTCTCTGCCAGAATTGATGGGAAGCTACTGTACCTTGTTTGTGGAGACGGAATAAACAGGAACGGCTAAACCAAGCTGCTGAAGTCAAAGAAGTGGAAATAAAAGACCAGTGTCTGAAACAAAGAACTCTGCAGAAGGCTGTGTCCCACCTTCATGCTCTGGAAACTACTTTGAATTTTCTGATCTTTCGAATAACTTTATAATACCGTCATATGAAAGCAATCTACTTACGTGTCCACTGCAATTTATAAAAACATCTTACAAGCTGCAGGTGAAGAAAACATTATGGAAAAGTAGCTGGTTTCTTTATATCTATATAAAACGCATCAACTACCAAAAGGAACAATTTAGCAAACAAGCACCTGACCTTGGGTCTGTTCTGCTGATGCAATAATGTTTTCAGTGTGGGTATCTAATGGGTCTGCAAACTGATTTAGGTTTGGAAAAATAGGGAAAAGGTTAACTTTTTCGAAAAACTTAGGTAAGGTACTGATTTTTGAGAGATGTAGCACACTTCTACTGGCTGAAGTAGAGGCAAGACAGCAAGACCTGTGGAAGGTGAAAAAGGAGATGCCTGAATGTAAGTTTGTTCAGCTGACTGGAAACAGCACTAGCCTTATGTATTTGGTTATCCTAGAGTTAGCTGCAGGAGGAGCTAGAATTTCTTACCTTCAGATTGTGATTTCTTATATGCAATTATTTTATATAATGTTTAACATGTTAAGACAAACATGACAAAATGTGTGAATATTTTCAGAGAATAATATATTGGCATTTAACTAATAAAGTGTTCATATTTAATTTTGGATAAATAGAAGTATTTTTATAGTTGTTTATAACTCTTTTGCAGTTTCTTACTTTGATATTACAACTCCTTTGGTAATAAAATATTTGTCTTCTATGGAATTGGGCTGTTGACTTTTTGGGTGTCATTACTCCTTATCTTTTTTTCACAGATAGTCAGTAAAAACACAGCTAGTAACGTAACCTCTAGCTGCTTGGGACTTCCCATTATAAAATAATTATTTCTTCATTGCTTGTCACCTGGCCTGTTTAGGTAAACATTTCCTTATCAGGTATCTGCCGTGGACTAAATACTTTGGGATATTTTAGTTAAGTCATCCTGTTGTTTCCTGGTTCAGAATAAGGAGACATATATTGTTTTATCTGTGCTAAAAGAAATTTTCTGTGGAACTACTCTGAAAAACTTTTGGTATTCAGAACGAAGACCTGAAAAAATGGTGGGATGTGCTTCAAAGAACTGTGTAGATCTCTTTTGACTGGAATAAGATCTGCAGTACTGAATCCATGAAACCTAGTGTCCCCTACTGCTAATGGTGAGCAAAGAGGTTAAGACGAAAGCAAACATACTGTTACGCTTTCCTGGAGTACACCTCCTCTAACCCCCCCCTCTATTTATGGTGAAGAGACTTCTTGAGGTAGGAGTAGTACCTTGTACGACCGTGATTGAGACCTTCAGATACTCTCTTTAGCTCTTGATGTAAGAGATTGCAACTTTAACTCCAAATGCTGGGGGGAAAAAAAACCAAACCAAACCAAACAACAAACCCAAACCCATAAATCTTACATAATCAGAAAGGGAAACAGATTTCCCAGTATTATACTACAGGGAAAAGAATGTAGCCGCAATTGTAAGGACTTCTCTGGAAATCCCTTCTACTGAAAGCAGTCCCAGGAGACTGAGGATAAAATCTGTCTTAGAGACTGAAGAACAGCTGGGTTTTTTTTTGAAATTCAGGAAGAGTTGAAAGCCAAGTTTCCCAATAACCACTTGACAAGGAAAGGTCATTAGGAATTAAAAAAACACAGAGATGCAAGATTAGCTACTACAAAACTGGAAGTTCAGTCAGCTTAAATGACTTAAGAAGCAGCAGCCTACAACTTAAGTCTTGAGGCAACTCAAGCAGTTTCAGGTCTATCCTGGGGAAATGACTAAGGTTAGATCCACAGCAAAAATTCAAATGGAGTGATTATGAAATTGTTTTTTCTGAATAAATATCCCGCCTGCCCGATTTCTGTTGCCAAATTTCCTGAGTCACCAGTTATGTGCCAAGACTAACTATTAAACACAGTGACTTGCGCTCTTTGATTTGTTCCTTCCATTTGAGAATATTCCCTAGTTTCTCCTAGTTCTCCTGAAATTACAAACATGACAACAATAAACTGCTCTGCAGAAATGGGCGAAGGGATGAAAACCTTGCCTGGTATTGCCACCACGCCTACCTCCCTACCACTTCCATTTATGTATTTATTTATTTGGCCACAGCAAAGAAGGAATAGGAGTAGGTCAAAACCATGATTTAGAAATACATGGAATTTATGGGAAGGTGTCAAGGGAAAACAACTTGGGTATTTAAGTCAGTAGAAAGAATTTTAGCACTGTTGTTGCAAGGAATTATGAGAAAGCAGAAAGGGGTGACTAACCCCTGTGAGAAAGATAATGTTGCACATTTCTAACAGAAAGAATGAGTTAGGTGCTCTAAAATGAGAAGAATTTCTGGTGTTTAGGAAGCCAGATCAATGAAAGCCACTGGAAGAGAATGTTCAAATCTCACTTTAACATCATCAAACAGGTGTCTACAGCTGTAGTTCTTTAGCTAAGGATGCAGGAGTAAACCTCTTCTGGCTGGTTGTGTTTCCTTCCAGTTCCATCTCTTCAGCTTTGTGCTGAGCAAGAGAGACGTTGGCTTTACAGTAGGTTTCATTCAGCAGCTACTCAGGTTTTTCTTTTTTTTGTTTTTCTTTTTTTTTTTTCTTTGTTTTGTTTGTTTTTCTCCTGCGATCTGATCAGAATAGTTCATGGAGAACTAGAATAAAGACAAAGTGAGCATGAGGCATATCATGGAATCTCAGCAGTGACAAGAGATTTTGCAGACTCTTGGCACATAAATTAATTTCACCCTGAATGAAGGGAAAACTTATCTGCCTTCCTCTAAAAAGGGTGTGGTGAAGTAAACAGAAAAGCCCAGTAGGAGGAACTTCCCCTGAAAAGAGGAATTGGTCTCTACTCATCTGTATTTAGCAAAAAAAAAAAAAAAAAATAAAAAAATAAGGAACCCAAACCCTTATTTCTGTTCTCATAAGTGAACTTCACAGGAAAAATAACAACTTCTGCTTTTTTTCCTGCTTAATCATTTCATCAACAAAATAGTGCTCTAACCTCATGAAGGAGATGAAACCCAGATCAAGTTTAGGTTATATATTATAACTTACAGCCTTATTTAAAAAAAAAAAAAAATGTTTTCTACAGGTATTTGTCTACTAAAGTCTCTGTAGACTTGGGAAAAAAAGAAGAGATAAAGAGTTAACTTTACATAAGCAGATCACACTGATTTAACTATCTGATACGGTGTATTTTTCAAGGTGAGTGAGGGATCCAAATCTCATCTCGCAATTCAATTAAAAAACCCTATCCTTTGAAAAGAATAACTAAGGGGTTCTCTCTGAACCACTAAGAAAAGACACTGAATGGTCTTCACATCAGGTCTGGTGTACTTGAGATCAGAAACATCAAAATATTCATAAGGTTTAAATTATGTTACCTACCCCTATGCTATTTTATTTAAGACAATTTCACATTTGGCTACAAAAACGTGTGCATCACAAAAAGTTTTAATGGCATATTCGCTTTATTGTTAACAAGTGGCAAATTAGCATTAGGTGCACATTAAAACAGAACTGAAACTTTAAAATAAACATAATATATCAAATAATATGCAAACAAGTCTAGAAATCCTGGGGAAAAAAAACAGCCAGCCAACAAAACCCAAAAAACCCACAAACCTAACCACCGAAAAAACACTGGATGGTCCAACCCACAAATATTCAACTTACTGAGGCGCAAACATAATAAATGCAATGCTGACAAAATTAAACACCTCAAACACATGAATGAACACTTCATTTAAAAACATGAAACATCAATAAATAAACTCATGAAGATACATACTAAGCATCATATGAAGGATGAACACCAAGAGTTCTAGCGATCATATAAAGTTAGTATTGTAACAGTCATAGAATACGCAGCACTTTACAGATCAGACCCAAATCCATTCACGTCTCTGCCAGAAATCCAAATACAAATAGAGAACTACAGTAAACCATGCACTACTATTTAGAACTTAAGTTCAATATTTAGCTATATTAAACTGAATATTTGATTTGCTGACTTAAAAGCTAATGTTCACATTGGAGAAATATGATTTCCCCATTGATTATTTTTGTAAAGAAGAAACACTAGTTAAGAGAAAATCTAAATAAGCTGTTTTCTGGCAACATGAAATGGAATGGGGCTAAGTAGGATCCTCCAGAAATGTGTATTCTGGAATGACATACAAAAAAACCCCCCACCAAACCAGTATGCAAGAGTAATCTTTTATATTGTGAATATTGGAAAGAAAATATCAACCAAGTAACTGCTGAATACAGCTAGAGAATCTTTTACTTAACATTTCTTCCAACACCACAATTAGGTAACTCAAACCTCATTTGGCAAGTCGGAAAAAAAACCCACCAAAACCCCCCCAACAGCAACAAAACCATCACAAGTTGGAATAAGCTGTACTTGAAAGGCAATAAAACTATTTTCACCAGTCACCAAAACCAATTTCACCCTGTCATATAACCCATATATTTATTCATAACTCAGTCAAATTGAAAAGAATTAAAGTTGCAAAAAATGCTCTTACAAAATGCAATTTTGTCAGCCAAGATTAAAAAAGAACTTGTAATGAGTTTGTTCTTTCCACATACAAAGTCTGTGTGATGGAAGCTAGTGCTTCTTAAGAACTCTGCAATACGTACACAATACCATTTCATTTTATACTCAGACTAATTACATAGTCTACATCAGTGTGCACTGTTACATGCCTTGTTTATCAGCATTTAAACTACTGCAGTCATACCTCCTTCCACTGATTTGATAAGCGTGCATCACGAAACTGTTCTCTTTGCACACTGCATTTCAGGCACTAACTCTTTGTTGCAATGGTCAATTAGGAGCTAGTCTTTCTCAGATGACAGAGAACTTCCATGATGTTTGGAGATTGGGTCGGGTCTTAAAATACATTTTGGAGTTACTAGCCCGGGAACCTCGCTACCTGCGGCACGTGTGGAAGAGCTTGAGCAGCCGCTGCCTGCGACACTGCAGGAACAGGTTCAGTGTCCGGAGCACCATGGAGAGCTCCCCACAGGCCACCGTCTCCTTCCCAGCCACGGAACCCTTCGCGTTGAGCTTCTCAAATCCACTCAGGGGAGTGGAATGGCTCTTTGAGTCTCTGCGGCGAATTCAAAAACTTCTGCCTAAACGTTCATTTCATACGTACAAGCTGAAATGGTGGTAAAGCACCTCCCCGTGCCTGCTTCCCTGGAGCGGCGTGTACAACTGAGGGTATAATTATCCATATAACCATACACTTGAGCCGCTGCATATTTAGAGATTCCAGTGCTGAAACTACATAGGGTGTGAGTATCATGCATAAATACAAACCTGTGTAAGATATACCGTATAAAGATTAAGCCTTACGCTCTGGTTTTTTTACTACTGAAGCTGGTATTTTTCATAACTCCATTGCCCTTATAACAGTATAGTTCCAATGATCCTGCACTCCTTTCTGGCACAGAGATGTCCCTTGTATAACAGATATTCACAAAAGCAGAATGGGAATGCAAACACCCTCAGGCCAGATCTCAGAAATAGCCTTCTCCTTGTTTCTCTATATGGAATTTTACCTTTGACTTCTTTTCCCCCTCTTTCTTTTTTTTTTTGAATGGAATAACCTTAGTAAGCACATGAGGAACAGTAAAAGCACATTAGAACAGCAAAAGAAAGTCTGTCATAGGGTCAAGCATTGGTATAGAAATCATTAGAACAATCACATCAATAAATTTCACTTTAAATGGACAGTAACTACATTACCCTACGGTCTGAGACTTCACAATCCTCCAGTAGCATTCAGTCCTGTTTTCTATCAACTCTGCTTTAGCAAAACGACTTTTTACATTTGTATTATTTATGAGGTCTCACAAAATACACGTGTGTGCTCATGCGCACACCCTATATATATACACACACACAAACANATAAATTAAATTCAGGAACTTCCTGGCACATGTAATGTACCTAAAGATTCAAAATGCAGAGTCCATCTCCCTTAACAGTTTATTTTATCTTTAAATATAACAGATTGGTTTCCCATATTCAGTTCTGCAGGCCATTATGAAAACAAATCCACTATTTCCTAACAAACATTCAATTGAGGTGGAATTAGTGATCTGTGATGATAACTTGTGTAATACAGTCTAGGGTTTGTAACATCGGAGACTTTAGAAACCTATGTCATTCCGTAACAAAACCAATTGATAAAATACAAATATACTAGGCTTCTGATAGTCTCGCTATACAGTAGTAAACTGCACAGTCAATTATATTTTCATTGCTTATATTTATTGTAGATTCAAACACATACACATTATCCGATGTTACTATCAACAGTCATTTATGATTCACTAGACCTTCTTGTAAAGCCAAATTAAAAGTTCAGGAAATATTTTTAGAATTCTTCTTTCAGTTCAGGTTAATCCCCTGCCTACTCCTTGCTATAAGTCATAGACTTGTAAAGGAAGTAAATGATGTGTCACTTGAGTGATTTACTAAATGCTGCACTGGAAGCAAAGAGTTACACAAACAGCTCAAAAAGCACACATTATGGTAACTGCATGTGGATCGATTTGAAACTAGGAACCTGCCACCTACAATTCAAGGAGGAACAGTCAATATGCTTTTTCTACAGTTACAGCAATCCTGGAAAACCTGGAAGGTATTTGTTTCCTTACTAACCTTTCCTTTTGTAGAAAGCCTTTTCAATAAATGGTAAAATGCATTTTTCCATCAGAAACAAGAACTGGAAGCCAGACAAAGGAATTGATTCCTCAGTAGATTACTAACTGATCAAACCTATTGTGGACTTGTATCTTTGCTGATGGATACTCAGCTTGCAATAATTCAATCTTCAGACCTCCATGGCAAATTTTCTAAAGCAGGCTTATCTATGCAAAGGATGCAGGATTCCAATTTTTCCAAGTACGGATATAAGTGTGCCAAAATAGAGATCCTAGAACCTAAACTACCTAGAACATAATTTGGCTAAAATTTGTCAGTTCTATCATTACCGGTCATCCGTCCTACCATGCTAAGCAGCCAGCATATGCAAATTATAATAAAACAAGACTACACCGAATGAAAGGTAATTTCTAAAAATAATTTTGTATAAAAAAATGTAAAAGAAGTCCACACGACTGAACTAAAACACCAATAATTTGTGGCCTGCAACATGACTACATAAAGTCTCTCAAATCTCTCATCCTCCAAGACTGGTACCTGCTTTGGAGATGCTTTACTTCAATCATGCCTTCTTCAAAATTGGCCCTACTGAAAGTAATCACAAGTTTTGAGAATGCAAACAAATAACAAATGTCATAATGGAACACTACATTATATTTTGCATGAGCTACTAAGACATTATATGAATTGATACGAGTGGTGTTTCTGAGCTGAAAGTAACCATTTCTGACAAAAAGAGTGTATTTATTGCGGGAAAGGCACTGTTAAGTTCTTTCAGATTGTTTTTTCACGCGTAGCTAAGATGGTGCCCGCACTTCAAAGCAAAACTTCACAAAACAAAATTACTACATTCAGATACAAGTTAAGTGATTCAGCTTGTGAATGTGTGTGGGGTTTTTTTGGTTGGTGTTTTTTTTTTTTTTAATGAACTACACAGAATATTAAAACAACAACTTGCAGGGCCTGACCCTTCTTTCCAACAAATTACTGCAAAGTCTTACTAACTTCAAGAGGCTGCTGTTCAGAGCCCAAGAATACAAAAAATTTCAAAAAAAACGATGTAAGGTATTAACACTAAACCTATGGAGCACAGTTACTCCACTACGCACTCACATGTAAGCTGTGCTATTTGCACAGGAATAAGAATAAAAAACAGTCACTACTTACATTAAGCTCTACTGCTCTAATAACATAAATTTTTATGGAACTCTTTTTTTGTATTGGACACATCAAGAAGGCTGTTTTCAAAATAAGAGTTCAACATTTAGGTAGGATAAATATAGACTTTGTCTCTCCTTCAGGAAATGAGGGAA
>VZTL01036034.1:6510-16545 GCA_013400535.1 Scopus umbretta
GGGCCCCAGCAGCCCCTGCGCTCTGTTGCCTCCCGTCGTCCCTTTACCTGCGGCGGGGGCCGGGCCCTCCCGGGCCGGCGCGGTTCCTGCGATTTGCGTGGTTGCTGGGGAACGGGTGGCTTCCGCACCCGAGGCTTGCCCTGCCAGCCTCCCTCGCTCGCCTCCCTCGTTCTTGGGTTTTTTCTTTTAAACCTTGTTATCCTGCGCGCTCAGCCCTACTGTTGTCGCCGCTGCGTTTACGCGACGACGTTTATTTATTTATTTTTTTTCATTTCGGAAGACCGTCAGGTAAAGCAAGGCGATCTCTTGGAAGTGAAGTTGTTGCTGTGGTAAGGCGAGAGTTGACAGCAGCCCTCGGGTATTTTATCTGCTGCATTCTAAACCCTCCTGGCAGCTCTGTTATTAGCTTCCAGGATAAGAACGAATGCCAGAGAAAACTGTTGATTAATCCAAAATGTAGAGCTCTTCTCCCGTGGCTCTTCATTATTTCACGTCTTCAACATTTATTTCAGCATCTTAATGATTAGCGAAGGTTTTAAATGCAACTGTAAGCGTGAGTGCTCAAGCTGCTCTAATTCATCCAAGGTACTCAAATGAATCGTGAGAAATAAGCTGAGATTTCTTGTGCTGGGTTATTTCTATCGTGGGAATATGTATAATACTCCTGTGATAACTACCATTAAGGTAAACTTTCCTGGCAAGTAAGCATAAGTAAACATGGAAGAGTCAACAGCTGGGTGGGAACATTTACCTGATGATGTTTAAACGTTTAAATGATGTTAATGCTCTGATTGTGCCTTAACAGATTGAATTTGTTGAGTGGCCAGTGTTGACACTTAACAGCATGTGAATTCCACTTCCTGTAAGCTCTTTGATGGCAAATTAAGACTTTCAAATACTTCATCTTCAGGCCCTTGCTCATCTGTGTAGGATCTTAGACACATACTTGTCCATCTTCCAAATACTTTTTGCCCTGCAGTGCAAATCATTCATTGGGAATTTTTAGTATAGTAAACTGGTACGTGCTTGTCTTGCATGACGAGCAAACTCGATTGTTGGCAGTATAATCGGCCGTGTCCTTTTTATGAACGTGTAGTTCATAAAAACTCTGGAGTTCATAAAAGCTCCAGGTAGTAGAGAAAATACTGGATTACATAAGATTTTTGCAGAAGCACTGGAAGTGATTTTTGCGTCTCATTGTTTTCATTATCTGGGCTTCTATTCTGTAGTGTTCTGAATAAAGCTTAGACTTGCTCTGATTAAGAATTAACATTTCCTTTGAAGGAAGATACTGTTGTGGTTTGATAGGGGATGGCTGTTGTCATTTGGGGGACATCACCATATGACTTGCGATCCTCGGACGCGATACACTGGGCTGCTTCTAGTTGTAAAGCTTTAGATAATTTTCAGGATTTTTTTTAAATTTTTTAGTACTGTAACTGATTCTGTAGTGTGGATGCTTCTGTAGTGCTGCCCGTGATCTGATTATTACAGCGTTTTTACTGTTGGATGGTAAGGCTCGGGCTGTAAAATATTTGACCAAAAAAGGTGCAGTGCAGTAGCCAGTTGCAGTTCCTTTGATGAAAAACTTGCAGAAGCCACCTTTACGGCAGATCTTTCTCAGTAACGTTCTTGGGATAAGATTGTTTTTCAGCCTGTGTGATGCAATGTCAGCAAAATTTGGGAAGGACAGCAGGTCCTATGTGTCAGTGGATTGCCTGTGGTATTTGCTCAAGCACAGGCTGACAAATGAAGGACCGTTTGGGTTTTTCTTTGCCATCCCAGTTATATTGTACGTGTCTTCGGGCTGTGTTAGGGCCAAAGGTTACGTTACAAAGCCCCGTGGTGAAAAAGAGGTGGCCAGATTCAGGTTTCAGGAAAAAAAATGGTGATTTCCTGGGAGGCTTGCAAACTGCTGGACTTCTGGTTTTCCAGATGTCTTAATCTTATTTATTTAGCAGGGTTTGTATTATTTTAGGCTGGAGAAGAGGAGGCTGAGGGGAGACCTTATCGCGCTCTCTACAACTTCCTGAAAGGAGGGTGTGGTGAGGAGGGCGTTGGCCTCTTCACCCAAGTAACCAGCGATAGGACAAGGGGTAATGGCCTCAAGTTGCACCAGGGGAGGTTTAGATTGGATATTAGGAAAAATTTATTTCCTGAAAGAGGGGTGAGGCATTGGAACAGGCTGCCCAGGGAGGTGGTGGAGTCACCATCCCTGGAGGTGTTCAAAAAACGTGCAAGTGTGGCACCCCAGGGCGTGGTTTAGTAGTCATGGTGGTGTTGGGTTGACGGTTGGACTAGATGATCTCAGAGGTCTTTTCCGACCTTAATAGTTCTATGATTCTATGATTTTACATTTGTGTTTGGGGGCATGTCCCTATTTAATCTTGGGACCAAAAGAGAGCAAAGCTGTCTGGAGCTGCTTAGCTTCCGCAGCTATGTTTTAAGATGATAAGATCTTAGATGTGTTTACTATCCGCATTCTTGAATGTATAAAACGGAACTGTTCTGTATGCAAGTACAGACACTGATCTCTTCGTTCAGAGACAGCCAGAATTTGTGACCGTGCTGAACTTTTGCCTTCTGCCTGGACAGCTGAGTGAGAGGAGAACAGTAGGCAGACTTCACGGATGGGAGCTGAAGATGCAAATGGCTCTCTGATCATTCTGCTCCTTTCTGGGACTGGTTTTGAAGCTGCTGGGGCAACTTAGGGATTTTTGCAACCCATGCCAGCGCGTCAGGTTATCCTTTGGTTCACAATTGGAGCTTACTCCCGTGCCTGAAGAACCTGCAAATCACGTGCGGTTTGAGAGCTGCAGTTCAGCGGTTTTGGATGGAGGCACGTGCATTTCTATATTAGCTAAGATTCCTTCTATGAAAGATTGCCCTTCCCCCTTTTTTAAATGTCATAATGTCTTTAGAAAAGAGGGAAGTTTTTCATTTTCTTGGAGGTCCCCAAGCGAGAACAAAAAAATGTTCGGGTTTTTTTTAGGTGTTGGTCGTCCCTGTCCCCACCTCCCCTGCCAGAGGCTTTGCTTTTTGTTTGTTGTATTGCAAATGTAACTTCTGGCTGTTGTTGCAAACATATTTTAAAACTAGTGTTACCAACCAGTATGGGAAGAATTCCTAAATATTCTTTAGAGCTATTTGGGTTTTGTAATTGATTTAGGTAGTGGACTTATAGAGAGACCTGTAAAAATGTATTAAGAGGAGGAAGAAACATTGCATAGTAATTAGGCCTGAAAGAGTCTGTAGATCAGTGTTCAGTTTAAAAATCTTGGTGATTCTTCACATTCCTTTACTATTTTCAGGTTAAAGGTTATGATTTCATATCGGTGTGATCAGTGGTCAAAAGCGTTTATTAAATAGTTACAGTTACCAGCAGGTCATCTTTTCTTTCTCTCTGAATACTTAACCTGGTGACTGATAGCTGTTGTAGTATTTTAGAAGATGTCACAGTCAGTCCAAGAAGACACAGTTTTCTCCTGAAAATAATGTACCAATGTTAAGCTGTTACTCTCTGTAATTTCCATTGATGTTTTCACTGAATGCTCTACAGTTGCAGGTAAAAGGATGACCCGTGTAGTTAGAATGTGAACTCCCTTTCTATAAAGAACTCTTGATCTTGTCCATAAATTTCACGTGTTATATTATCACTACTAGGAAATAGCATTCCTGAGTGTCTTCATCAGGTGGACAATGACAAATTTTCAACTCATTTCCACTAAAAAAAACTGATAGTCATATTTGGGAGTATTTCTAGCTTGCAAAATTGTCTCAGAAGAAAAATCAGGGCTGTGTGACAGTTCTTTGTCAATGTAAATGTTCACCAAGTAGACACTGAGGACAGATCGTAAGCGTACAGTTGTTTAACCGTAGGCTGTATTTAAAAGTTACGTTGGTGTAACTATTTCAGTGGGTGAACTGACAACTTAGAAAAATTATTATTCTAAGGAAATCACCGGTATTACTATAGCTATTCTTTCTTGTATGAAAAGCTGCTACTATAGAATATCTTTAGACCTGCCTAATTGCATGAAAAGCAACCTATATATCATTTTAATTACACTTGTTTTTGCTGGAGTGGTACAACTTTATGTTGCAGACCAACTTTATGCCTTTAGGGTGAGCAATTAAATCCGTCAGTGTTTGTTCCATCTTTGCTTTCCTCAGATTTCGGAAATGTATGCTTTAGTATTGCTCTTGCTGTGGGGTGAATGAGATACTGCCACCTATTTAGCTCGTTCCTGAGTCTTTGCTGTAAAGCAGCTGGGCAAGTGCACTAGCGTACTGTTTCCTGCTAAAGTTCCTGTTGGTGGTGCACCATATAGTTCAAAATTAGATAGCCTTGACTTGTAGACAGGTCGTCTGTGGCTTCGCGTTGTTAGAAATCGCGTAGAGAAAACCTGTGTTACTCCAATTCTCTTTCCTTCTTCAAGCCTCTAGCCCCTGAGGTATGCTCTGCTGCAGACCCCGCACAGTTGGTGTTTACCGTAGCCAGCAGGAGAAGAACTGCCATTTTGAGTTGGTATGCTACTGCCAGCCCTCATTAGACCTCTAAATGATATTCTGTTGCAGAGAGTGGGTTGCAGTCTAGTGTTCAGTCTTCAATATTTGGAATAGATTACCAGTTTCGTAGTTTGAAAATAACTTTGATTTGTTGTGGTTTCGAACTGTAAGCTGACGGCTTTTTTAATTGCAAATTAAAAATGTAAGATGTTTTTATTCTTACAGGAAGGAAGAAACAGAAGCTTGCCAAAGAGAGAGCAGGGCTTTCCAAGGTAATACTGTGTTCAGTAATGCAGTGCTATTTTGAAAGATGTTTCATTTGTCTTAGTTGTAAGATTTGTTGAAAGATCTGTTTTGATTCCAGCATTACAAACACGTCTGCAAGTGTGCAGTCTTCAGGGTTTTTTTAATGCTCCCAAACAACCATATGAAATGTTTGTTCCTTTTTTGTGTCAGATAGAGGCCTTGTAGTAGAAAGTACAACATGTACTGTGTGATTTCATGGTGTTTTTGTAGTATGTGCAAGAACTTTTCAGACTTAAAAATCATTGATGGGATACACCTATAACTGAACTTGATAGTTTTTTGCTACAAGTATTTGATTTCTTTTTCCTTATCGCCAGTGGATCCTGGAAGAAAAGATAGATTTATCTTAACCAGTCATAAGAAATGTAGTCATGATAAACATAACACATCTTAGAGTTTATATTTGCTACAGAATTGTGTACTTAATAAACTGAGTAGAGGTATTTCAGGCAATGTGATGCAATGATACGAGACCCGAGTCTGATTTTCAAAAACATTTTGTGTACATTTAACTTAGTGGTGATGCTTTTAATTTATTTTTTTTTTTCCCCTAGTTTCAGTGTAACAGTATGGCTCTGTGTGTGTGTTTGATTTCAGCTGAGAATGTTTTCTGCTATCTTGATTTATTAACTGATGTTTAAGGGCCAGCTTCAGTTTTACTCTGTGTGTTACAGTTGCCTGATCTGAAAGATGCTGAAGCAGTTCAGAAGTTTTTCCTTGAGGAGATTCAGCTTGGCGAGGAACTACTAGCTCAAGGTAATAGCATAAATTTTTTTGAAGGGTAAGTTGTAAAATAGTTTTTCTTTACCTTTTCTAAAAGATGATTCTTGTATACTAAGATCTTTTGGGGAGTCAAATTCACCTAGGAAAGTCTGTTTACTTGTGTCTAACCTTCTATGTTCAGAAGATTCAGCAAGGGAGGAGGAAAGAAGTGTGGATTGATTCTCAGTAATTTAATCCACTGTTAATGGATGTTTTATGTAAACACTTTACAGTGTGGAAGAAGGTTGATTTCAAAACATTATGATGTATCGTACAGGTGAATATGAGAAGGGTGTTGATCACTTGACCAATGCCATTGCTGTGTGTGGACAGCCGCAGCAGCTACTACAAGTTCTACAGCAGACTCTTCCACCACCGGTGTTTCAAATGCTTCTAACTAAGCTCCCTACAATAAGCCAGGTATGCAAAACGTTCCCCGTTGTTTTGGTTTGAAAATAATTGAACTACTTCTCTTATCCACTGCATCGGTCCCGAGTATTGGGTTTTCTAATATGTTTTTTGTATATTTTCAGTTAGATTAAAAGAAGCTTTTTTTCACCTGAAATGTTAAAAAGTGTATATGAAAAATACCATGTAGCATTAACAGCAGACAGGGTGAAATAGAATAGAGACATCTGACCGCAGCTCTGACACTAGAAGCGGATCCGCTGTTTCCCAAATACAAGTTGGGGGAGCAGAAAAGCGGTAACTTTCTTGCACTGGATCTTGAGGTTTTTTGGGTTTTGTTTGGTTTTTTTTTTTAATTGCCTATCTGCAAGTGTCTGCAAGTGCTCTAAAAATCCATTAGAATTATTCTGTTGCTTTTGCTAGCCTGTTGCTTCTGGGCCAGCTGTAAACACAAAATGTTAACTAGCACCAGAACACATGACAGTTTTGGAACCTCGGGGGTTTCCCTGATGATAAAAGTGTTCGTAGTTCTGTGTATGAAATGTCCTCCCTTTTTAGCCTGAGTAATGTGCAGGTAACATTGGTAATATGCTAGCAGGTGAGTCTGTTGTAAAATAATAATAATGTTTTCCATTCTTGGAAATGCAAGGTACTCACTAATGGTGTTACCTCACATAAAGTAGAGACTCAGTGCTGTGCATCAGTCAGCTCTCTTTACCGCTCAGGCCTGGTTACATTTCGGTTTAAGGTCCATCTAGTTAGTAAAAACACTGAAAAATGCCAGGTACACAGGGTGGAAAGGTCTGGGGAAACAATGGCGCAAAAATGTTTCCTGAGAGAACAGTGCCAAAAACCACACAGGTCATGACTTGAGGCTGATAGGATATTATTTATCTGACTTTGGCTTTGTTAGGCCTTCCACAGTACGTAATTTCTGCAGAACTGACTTCAAAAAATTATGTCAAATAGATTACCATTCTTAACATTATTCAGTTTGCTCAGTAATTACACTGCTTAATGTTCAGTGTAAAATTACATTGCTTGATAATCAGTTGCCTACTGTCCATTTTATGTAATTGTGAATGAGTTTTTCTCCTTCTTACAGAGAATTGTAAGTGCACAGTGCTTGGCTGAAGATGATGTTGAATGAGGTCACACCACAACAGGGGGGAAAATTGTTTTCTTACCCCAGAAGATGAGCATCAGTAGGGGGATAAAGGGGCAAACATAGTAGTTAATGGACTGTGTACCACATCGGGTTCTACCAGAGTTAAAAGTAACTTTGTGTAGGTGGGTTTCGCAGGATTTTATTTATTATCCCAGTGAAAAGTGTATTTTGATAAGAATTCATTTTATAAATACACTGTGTTGAGTTATCAAAGTATCACTAACTTCATTATTATTGAAATATGCAGTTGTAATGTTGTACATATAAAGACATAAAACTACAACCTATTAAAAACCCAATGCTCATTTTTGAAAAAAAAGAAAACAAAGTTATGGCAATAAAGATTTATCTGCACTTGTGTGTCCCTATAGTACTACTTTAAATTTCAGAACATATGGGTGTCAGAGCAAACGATCTAAAAATGACTTAACATTAAAATTTATTTTTAATGTTATGGCTGGTCTTCCAGTGCTTTTAATTAAGTTTAAAACCTTGTGTCATTTCCTGAGAAAATAGACGTGTGATCATTTAAACAGTAACCGATCACCTTAGAAAGAGAGATGCAAATCAGAATGGTAACAGATGACTGGCTCAGAAAGAATGGCAAATCCCTTTCTGTTAGGAGCAGTAACATCTGAAGTGATGCAAGTCAAAACTGTCTGGCAAACATGAAGGCTCTGTTAATGCCAGTGTCTGAAATAAAGCTGTTTGGGATAGAACCTGGGGCAGATTGTAAAGAGGGGGTTTTTTTGGAAAGCTTGAAACCTTTTTGCGAGATGGGCAGTTCACATTTCAGTCCCTAGTCTTCAAGACCGTAGAAAATGGCTGCTAACGCTCTTTGCCTTAAAAAAGAATTGCAGTGATAAGGTAAGACAATGATATCCCCAGGCTAAACTAGCTGAAGTTAATGGAATTAGAAAGGATGTAAAATTTCAGTGTGGTGTGATACTGTAAACTTGAATTTAGGTAAGTTTCCCTTTGTCAATGAAAAGGAGGCAAATAATATTCAGACTCAAGTGAGTAGCAGAAGCATACTTCCGAAAGGAAGTGTTCTACGGGTAGGATGTTCTAAATGTCAGAACATTGGCTTCTGCTGTTCTCTGGTTCTGTGCTATCACCACTCAGGTGGCAGAAGAAACAATTGAAAATGTAGCTTTATATTTGTGGCCTGGTGACTTGTTTTAACTTAAGGAGAAGAAAGGAGGAGAATGCTTCGAGCTGTCTGTCCTTCAGATCAGCTGATAGGTTGTGCTAATGATGCCGATTAATAGTAAGGTACTAGGTGGCATAGTTGAAGTAGAAGTGAGATACTCTGGGAGCACTTTAGCCAGCATTCCCAGCTGTCTCTCTCATATTTCAGCCTGGTGTAAGTTTCTGTAAAGGCAGATTCTTCCAAGCCATAGGTCTTGATGTTTCAGAAATTGCCCCTCGCAGAATTTTTGAGAGGTTAAGTGGATAGTTCATGGTCACTGAGCAGTCAAATACCTGAATTTGGGAGTAGAAATGGCTCTTACTGAGTCAGCCTGCTTAGACAGTTTGTCATGGAAGAGATATTTCCCCCTTAGCCCCTTGAAAACACAATTTCCCAAGATTTGAGTTGCTATTGAATCTTTCTGTAATGCAACAAATACTGAAGATAAAGCCTGGTATGAACAAAAATTTCTTGAACAGCTGGCTGTAGTTTAGTCTTTTTGTTGTGCTTGAACTGTTCAGGTAGCATAAGGTAAAAGTAAAACTTAGTAGCCATAATCTTCAGGTGATGATGGCTGGTTTGCTCTTTTCTGTGTAATTTTTTTGAGAGGGACAAAGTAGAATACTTTGCACCTAGAATACTTCAGAAAAATACTGTGAAATTGCAGAAGGTTTTATTTTTAATGAGCACAGTGAGGCTTCTCGGAGGAGTTTTGCTTTTCCTTCCTAACCCTTAAAAATAAAAAGTAAGAATTCATAGGTTATGCTGACAGAACTGTTAGCACGTTTACCTGCTGTCCTTGCTGCTGGAGGTTGCTTCAGTGTAGTATCTCTTTGGTTCAGCTTTTAATGCTGTCTTAAGGTAAATCAAACTCTTCCACCCCGCCTTGAAAAACAAACCCAAACAGCATAAGACAAAAGCAGCACCCTTCCTTCAAACTTGAACAATTTTCGACGCTCTTTGGTATAATGATGACGATTTGAATTCACAATTTAGCTTAGAGCAAAGCTCTCCTGAACTAAGTATGTTTTGGGAAACCTGGGTGTCAATTCTTCTTTTGATGGAAGACTTGGTCATAATCTGATTACGTCTACAAATGGTCATTGCTTTGATAAACATCATAGACACACATATTGCTCTAACCCTTTTTAGTTTTCTTGATCCTGCAAAGTTAGATGCAAACAACATTTTAGATAGCATAGATTTAAATGAAGCCTTAAGCACAAATTTGTTCTGATATTTGGTAACCCAGAAGTACCCGGTTAGTATGCTAGAGCAAGCGCCGATAGCCGTTTTGAGTGCCTTGGCTAGTAGGGTGGGAACGATGAATCCTTTTAACAAGGCTTAAGATTTTCCCCCCACCCCCCCCCAAAAAAAAAAAACCTCATGATGAAGCTAATATCTTACAAACTGTGAAGACTTGAGGATGCTGTCTAGAATGGGAATTTGCAGTTGCTCCAGCAGTGGCAGGCTGACACTGGTATAGCTAGCGTGCACAGCCCACGGATGTAGGAGGCTGTAATTTAGAACTGGTTTCAGACATAGGCGAAGTGCGGGTCATCGGAAGTGCAGTGGTAACGATGGGTGTTACTGCAGCAGCAGTAGTAATTCCTTTGCATTAGCTGTGCATAGTACCATATTTCTTTTCACCTGTGCAGATTATAAAAAAAAAAAAAAAAAGTGGAAGTTA
>VZTL01036034.1:23389-35210 GCA_013400535.1 Scopus umbretta
GCCGCCCCCCCCCCCCCCCCCCAGTTCTTTGTCCCACAGCAGGGTGCAGAGGTTTAAAAACCTTCTTTCTTAATCGCTCTTCTTCTAAAAACAGAGAAAACACAGTCTCTTGAGAGCAATTAGCTGTGAGAAAAGCATTTCTCAAACAATTGCCAGGAAATATTGTCTTGACCGATATTCCTGATGTAACATCGTTGTTCTCAGTACTGTTATTCTAAGATACTTGACTGCAAAAACAGCAGGGTACAGATCTGTAATGTACGATCTGCAGCTTACCACCTACCATACCTTTTTATATCCATTTACCTTCAGTTTGTGCCCTCCCCGCACCCCCTGTAGCTATTCTGTTTTGGAGAGTGGAGAATTATTTGTGACTCTCCTCTTCTGACTAGTCTATCAGGCCGAGGCTGTGACAAGACACGGCTGAAAATTAAGGTTATGCCTCTGCTGCCCAGGTTCCTGATTGAAATTCAGTGGCAGTGTGCTGCGGAGGAGGTCAGGCTGCACGCTTACAGCGATCCCTTCTAGCCTGGCAGCCTGGGAGGACGTGAGGTTGGTGAAGCCTGAATTTCAGCAGGAGCGGCTGGAGAGTAGGTATACGTGAAGCAGGCAGCAGAGGTACACTGAGACCGGGGTCTTGACCCTGAAAGCCCTCTCCCCATTGTCGTATTCATGGAAGACGGATGGGGCTGTAGGGTGGGGAGAGGTTGGAGGAAAGGTGGTAAACGTCAAGTGCTAAAAGCCGGCATTAGCAGTGGCTAGGAACCGCTTCTAGCTAGCCAGCTAGCTAGATGTACACGCATGCATGCCCATTCGCACGTGCAGCCATAGCTGTTTGTGTCCCTCTTTACATAAATTCGTGGAGGTTTGAGAAGCGAGCTTCACTCTGTGGCACAGGGTGTGAACTGAAGCACCTTCTGGAAGATAGACAGCAGTGTAATCCTTTCATTCAACCCTGTCTGCAGCTGCTTTTTATAAACTTGGCATAAATACATACTCAGTGAGGCCAGGCCTGTGTAGCTGGAAAATATTTTCCACCATCCAAAAAAACAGAAGACTGGAAAAAGAGCCCAGAAATTGTGCATAACATGGAATGGCCTCGCTTGTGTTTTTTTTCCATGACTTCCTCAGCTCATTTTTCTGCTGCCAATTTTAGAAGCCCATAAGTCATACTTGTTAAACTTTCTCAGTTAAAATGTAACTCTAAGAACAAAGTCATATGATACGTTGCAGCCAAATAATCCTCCCAGAGCCTCTGACTGGAGAAAAGCTACCCTAATCTGGCCAGCTTGTGAACCTGCATGGGCTCCTGTCCCGGGAGAGGCAGGGCTGATGGCGCAGGTTCGCAGCGTGAGGCTCAGCTGCGCCGCCCTCCTGGGTGAAGGCGTCCCCGTGGACTTCGTCAAGCTTTTCTCCCTGCTCTTGCTAGGGGAGTCGGGCCGGTGGTGGGTTATCGACAGTCGTTGCAGAAATTTCAGCTCCTCCTCTGGAAGGACCGTCAGCAGGAGGCGAAGCAGAGGAGGGAGCGAGGGGAGGCTGGCGGGGTCCAGCAATGGAGGGATGAGGCGCTGTTGTAGAAAAGTGCTGCTGCCGTCAGGGTGGAGGAGCTGAGGAGTGAGGAGACAGCAGGTTTGCCGAGAACGAAAGTGAATTTGCTGGAGGGTTGGAAGAAAGGGCATCCTTACTTCAGTGCGTTTTTAAGCGTTGAATCAATATGGAAGTACTCGCGTGCCAGGAGCAATATTTTTGTTTGCCAGTGTTGCTCTCTTTTTACAAGGTGATTGTGCTTACACCGGGCCCAGATGGTTGTCTTGAAGTTGCCCAGGGTCTGCTCTGTCCCCTCGCACAGAACAAATCCCTGGGCACTGCTGCAGGGGGGTCACTCTAAATTTACAGGAGCCGCGAGCAGGCTTTGGCTGTCGGCCCCGCCGGTGGCGGTGCTCCAGCCTGCGTCCTCCCAGGCGCAGCACGCACCCCCGGGGCTGGCAGTCCCGGCCTGGGCCCCTGCGACCTGGTAGCTTGGGAAGGCAGGGAGTACTGGTCTCCCACCAGGGCTGCCTTGGGCAGCTTCTGGGCCAAGGGCGTGCGAGTCCGGCAGGGCACGAGGGGCCAGAGCGGGCAGAGGAGAGGCAGGTGAGAGGAGGAGTGGAGCCGTGAGGGGCTTCTCCATCTGCTCGCCCTTCCAGCCCTGCCTCCCCGTTGTGCTGGGGGGGGAGCAGCATGGAGAATCTCCGTCTGGGGGTGGGGGGGGGAAGTAAGAAAACACCTATATTTCTTCCCCTAAACATTGGCTTTCGAGTTTGGTTCTGGCGCCTCGGTGTAAACTGGGAGAGCGTCTGGAGGAAGTCGGGGGAATCACGCTGGTGCAGAGCGGCTGCCAGGAGCGGTGGGCCCCAGAGACCGCCTTTCTGCGGCAGGGCGAAACGCCCTCGCGAAGCCTGTGTGGTCTTCACGGGAAGGGAGGAACTGAGCAAACCCACTGGAAACCGGCGATGGTGGTGTAATGTTTTTTTGGACAGCCGGTTTCAAAAAACAGCGACTGCCTCTCTCTCTCCTCTCTCCTTCTCTCCTGGCAGCCGCTTCCCGTGCCATGACATTGAGGGAGGTGGTGGTGACTGATGTAACCGCGGCCGGGGAGAGTCACTTGCCCAACACATGGAGGCTGGCCGACGGCCAGAGAAGTTTGCTAAGGCCGGGTTTTCTCACAACGGGCTCCCTGTCCCTGTGCCCATACCTGTAGCTGGGCCAGGTGCTTGGCACGGCCGCTTCCCCAGCCGAGTATACGAGGCGGCAGAGCTACCCAAGCCAGGAGGAAGAGAAGAAGAAGAAAAGGAAGAAAACTTTGTTTTGCCCCACGTGAATGCAGACCTGATAACATCCCGAAGCATGCGTTGCTTGTGTCACCATATTGTAATTAATAACGATGCCTGCTCGCTGAAGCCAGCTGTTCTTTGTGCTAGTGGCAGGAGGTGTGGGGGAGAGGGTGAGGGAAGGCCTGGTAGTTTTTTTGCTGGATCACCACCTTTAAGTTATTGTGACAGAACTTTAAAAGGGTGTCTTTGTACGAACTGGAATATAATGCTCAGCTGGGCCCTTAAATTCTGGCTTTGTTGAGAAGAGAGATCCTTTCATATCGATTGTAATTTCGTATGCAGTTCAGGCACCGACTTGTAGAAAATCTGGGCCAGGAGAGATATCATTAGGTATTTATGGGGGTTTGGTTGGCTCAGCAGTCAGTTTTTCCATTGTCATGCCGTGACAGTAGTGCATTACATACACCCTCAGGAGACATCGTTCTGCTTCCACAACAATAAAGGACTTTTTTCTTTTTCTGACTCATCTTCAGCTTGAAAAAAAACCCCAACCACCACCAGTAAATATAATTAGCAACAGGCAGATATACTGTATGTAGCTCTCAGAGCCCATTGGGATAGTTCCTGTTAAAATGTATGCTCGTGGTTGCTCACCCCATGCTTAGACCTCCAGCTGAGGTCTAATTCCTGATTATACTTAGATGTTTTAACATAGCCTGGTGATGTTGTAGGCTGAGAAGCCATTTCTAGTTTGGAGAAAGAGGAGGAATATATTTAATGCTGCGATTGTCTTCCATGCACACACAGGAGTTTTGGCCAGACTCGAAGCTCACAAGGCAGGGGAGTACAAATGGTTGCGCCGTGCTGGATGCAAGGTCCGCTTAGCTCTCTATCCTGCCTCTGACAGGGGCCAGCAGCAGATGCTTCGGGAAGGGGGACAAGAAACAGAGCAAGTCTAGACTGATCCTGCCCCAGTGTGCCCTCCTGGCTCCCAGCACAGCTATTCTCGCTCACCAAAGGACGGGGGAAGAGGCACTGCCTTAGTCCTTCCGTTCCCCAGCCTCCTCGGGCCCCTGCTTGCTTTGCTTCCCAGATGTGGATCCGCGTGGGATGGAAAGCAGACCCAGGTCTGCCCTGCTTCGCTTCGGATGCACGTGGTCACGTGAGGATTTCTGGGTTAAATGTGTCCTGGCCCCCTCAGTATTTCCCTTATGTAAGTGTGATGGAGCCGGGAGCAGGTGGCATGCAGCTGGGCTCTGCTGTCTGCCAGGTGGGTGTTCCCTTACACCGCAAGCCGAAGTCCGCACCATCCCAGTTAGGGGCTGCTGCCCATCCCGCCTGTGCCATTGGAGCACTGCGAAGCCGGGACCCAGCCTTTGGGTCCATATTTCACCCCAGGGCGAAGGCTGACACCAGTCACATGGCTGCAAGCAGGCCAACTGGGAGATTAGTATGGCTTTGTTTATTTATTTATTTGAACCTGTGACTAAGATGGGGGAGTATTTGGATGGGAGCCGCTCCTCCCAGAAAAGTGCTGTTTATATTTCAGTCTCCCGAGCAGAGTCAGTCAGATCTGAAGTGCTCATAACCCAGCAGTGGTATGTGGGCACTGCTGGCATGTCCTCACGTAACCTGGTGTTCACGCTGCCGGACAGAGTGTGGGCTGGTTGTTTGCTCATCCCGATCACAAATGGCCAGAAGTTTTCCTCTGTAATCCTGATAGCTGAGCTCAGAGGGGCGGAGGAGAGGAAGAGCAAGCCTTCGTCTGAAAGTGGCCAGGCATTGCATCGGGCCGTACCTGGGGTTATGCTGAGAAAAACGTGACGGTGTGGGTGGGGTGATGGCTCTGTAGCCACAGACAGCATTGCAGGGCTCACCTGCGCAGCATGTGTTTAGCACAGTCACTAGCAACACTGCTGTGTGTGTAAGCAAGTCAGTACCTGCTGCCATGTGATCAAAGGGAGAGATGCTTTTAGAAGCATGCGAGGGTGGCATGAAAAAACAGGTCAGCTGAAGTATCCTTAGCTTGTAGGGCACCTGTGGGCTAGTAGACACAAGTGAAACAGTGCACAGAGAACGCCTCAAATATCGAGGTGTTTATTTCCATTATCTCTACCTAATTCCACCTGTGTAGTCGACTGATTTCTTTCAGATCTTGTCAATTCAAGACCCTGGCTGTTGACACAGCTAATCTCTGGGGGTAGGGCAGAGCCAGCTCAGCCAACTTTGATGGAAAATGATTTCCCAAAGTGAGCGTCCTGTTCCCTGTGGCAGGGCAGAGGGTAATGCAGAGAACTAGCTAAGAAGCATTTAAAGCCTAGGGCTTTAAATAGCGCCTGACTAGGTGGCTAGCGAGCAAATGATATATGGGGAAAAAGGATTTTGTATTCTTGAGCTGAGGGAAGTTTGGAGAATCCTGTCCCCATAGCTCATTGGTTGCTAAAACAAGTCTCCTGGAAATGTAAAAAGTCTGTCTCTCCCTTCCTTGCCCTATAACAATATGAGTAGCACAACGTCATCTGAGTTTTGTGATAAATAAATGAGTAATCCTGCCTCCAAGGCTGTCTGGGACTTCTGCACCACATCCTTGCTCCAGCTTGTACCACAGTACAGTATTTTACAATGTATGGAATGGAGAAGATTTCTTCTGTGTAGCATGCTGTGGTATGTTTACTGGTCACAGGATTGTCTGTGGGGTGAGAAATGGGGCAAGACTCCTCTCAAGCCACTGGTCTTTGGCATTTTCTGTTACAGCACTCTCTAATTCTTCAGCGAATCTCCTGGACAGCTAATGACTGGGGTCAGGCCTGGTGGCCTTTGGTCAGCAAACTAAAACCTGTTTTTTTTTTTCTGAGCTGAGTTTGTAAAGAAGGCATAGGCCAAAACTTCTTTTAAGCTGTCATGGCAAGGGTTAGAAAATAGGAAGAAACCAAAGCCAGCTGAAGTGCAGTGTATGCTGAGAGTGGTGCTCTGCTCTCGTTTCCAGCAGGGAGGCCTTCAGCATCCTAAACCAGCAGCTCAGCCATGGCAGTGCAACAGAAACCCTCCAGAGAAAGGGGACTGTGGAAACTTTCCCTTGTGTTGGTGGTACCTCCCGGTCAGGGCCCAGCAGCTGTGGGACTGCAGGGAAAGTTTGCGTGGTACTTGCTCATGTGTTTAGTGAAGGGTCTGCAGGCTTCAAGCTGCCTGTGCCCTCCTGTTCATGAGCTGCTTAAACTGCATCTTTAATGGAAAGGAACTGGGGGAGAGGAAAAGCAGCTTTTTAGCCGTGCTGAGGTTGGCCTTTTTTCAGTGAAGAAAGCCTTAGACCTTAGTGGTGCTCAGAGGTGCCGGCTGAGCCAGGTTTGATTTGGGGGACACCTATGTAAAGATGGGATATTTCCCTAGGAGGCAGCTGTGTAAAACCAGTGTAAATGAGGCCAGGCTTACGGGGTTCTGTTCTCCTAATACAAGTTTTATATTAAGGTCAGTGGCAGGCAAAGGTGTGTCAGTCTTTGGGTGGATTTTTTTTTTTGCCGCTGCTCGAGCACGATGGGGAACCTCGCGGGAGCCTTCCTGAGTGAGCTGACTACCTGCCCCTTGTCTGATTCACATCCCTCTGCCTTGCGCTGATGCACGGTCTGGCGTCAGGCAAGCTTTCCTGGTGTCTGGATCGCTGCTTCCATTTGGTTAAAACATGCAAAGTGTCTTTCAGAGAGAAGGAATGGGGTTAGGAGGAGGAAGCTGTGTGAGGCTTAGTCTGCATTACTGAGTCATGCCGGGCTTGGTTTGGTAATTCCCTCTCTCTAGGCCCAGAGTTTTAGTGGTTTCAGGTTTCAGTCCAGCACAGCATCAATAAGTCCATTCTTCCAGGTAGGTCAGACTTGCTTTCACTCCATCCCTCCCCTTCTCCCTGGGAGAGTAAGGCTGTTTAATGGCAACAAGGGTTCAAGGTGCAATCTGAGCAGGAGGAAGCACCTGTGCCGTTTCTTGTCCTTCCGCGAGCAGGCAGGGATAGCTGTCACCTTTCCCCATGTAACCACTGAAGTGTCCAGCTGCCCCTAGAAGGGTTCGGTTGCCTGTAGCTGGAACGGAGGCCAAGGCCAGTTGCAAGTGCTCAGGACCTCCCAGGACCGGTCCTCAGCTAAGTTTTCCCTCTGGCCCCACCAGCTCAGGAGGAGCCCCGTGTAGTTGCAATAGATTTGGAGGGTGTGCTTTTACTGACAGTGTCTAAGGAAAATTTGAGGAGTCTGATGACAGCGTATCTGTGTCTTAAAGCTGCTTTGTGGCACTGAAGGACAATTACTGAAATGAATAAATAAATGGACTGAGATAAATTCAGAAAAGAAAACAGCTCAACGGGAAAGTTATGAACGTAGCCGTCAGCCTGGTTTCATTCATTTTGGGCTGGGTGACAGTCGCAGGCGCAGAATTCAGTGACATTCAAACCTTTCTCTACAGGTGAAGGGGCACAAAATGGGATCTAATTTGTTCGTCATGGGGCATCACTTTCTGGCATTCTTTTTTTTTTCTTGGCAAGAAACTGCGGGCAATTTATGTCAATGTCATGAAAGACATATTCTTGTTACTCTCACAACTGTGACCTTGTATCCAGCTAAAAGAGTTATAGCGGGTAACCAGTGAGATGCTCAGCTTACGTCCACAGGGCAGATTTTCCAAGCAGCAGCTATGCTGGCAGGGCTACCTGACATGCTGTCCAGCCACGTCGGTGCCAGGTGATTCTGGGAAAATGCTGGCAGTGACGCTACAGACAGTAACAATGGAGGTGCATTTCTGGAAGATGCCTACCAAGAGCAGCAGCCCATGGTGCGACGTACTGTGGGATGTGCTACTGTAGGGACAACTGAGACGTGGGAGGAGGAGTCAGCACATTGCAGTGTCCTGTCCGCACAGCAGGCAGCAACCTTACTGAACCAGTCACAGAAAATTGGCTTCCTCGGCCAGGAGGAAACAGCTTAGCTGTCACAGCTTTCACTCAATTAGCTATGAGCTGGCCAGGCATAAATTGCTTTTAGAGTTACTCCTGCCAGCTGCATTACCAACAAAGCAAAAGTTGTCTGAGGAACAAGGCTCGGGTTCACATGCTTAAGCCCTACCTGTCATAAGGTTGCTAAACTTTTCCCTAGGGCTGGTACTACAATATTTACTGTATTGGCATGCTGTCTTTTCTGTTCGACTGCTGCATGATCGTATTATAACATGTTCTGTTGACAAGGAGTAAACTCAGATCGAACTGCATAAAGAGATAACTGTGGCCTTGTTCGCTCCATGGTGAAACCAGAGTAAATTACTGGGTGCCAAATGAGTTATTCCCTGTTTATTTCAGATTAAACAAGCTTAGAATCTGGCCTTCAGATCATGTTATTTCTCTGATTCAACTGGGTCATATTTATAAATTCATGTAGTGGTCAAAATGATCCAGTAAGTGCCAGCACACAATCCCAGCACTTGCAAAACATCAAATGTATATATTGGCACTTTTTCTGTTTGCTGACTGTAGGACAAATAGGTTTCGTATTGGGACATCAAAGTCCGTTTCAGCAACTGGATGCATGACAAAGCCATGTTATAATCTGGGTACTGATTACGGCATTGAAACATGTTGGCTCAGCATGTGGTAGATTTGGATGCGTAGCTAGATCAACTTTTTAGTGGCCTATGGCTTGAATTCAGCATGGAGAAGGTTGTCAGCATATTTGTGCTAATTAAGGAAACAGCATGGGAAACTCCTTTCCACTGCAGATACAGCCAGAGCTCAGGAAATGTCATTGCTCCTCAATGTTTTTTTGTAACAGCCAGTTTGTCTTGAAGTAGAGAGGCAGCTTTGTGCCTTAACTGTATTTCTAAACTGCACTGAAGCTTGTTTGGGTCTTGTCCAAGTCTTGTGTATTTACCTGGTTCTGGAGGATGGATTGAACTGTTAGGTCACAACACATTAGAAGAGTGTTTTAGCTGTATTTGGGGCTGGCAGTGCAGGGTTAGATTCTCTGCTTTGATTGGGTTTATTTGTAATGTTGACAGTAAGTTAACACCAAGAAATAAACACAAGTTTGTGCTCATGCTTTGCTAGAAGAACTTCCTTGCTGCTGAAAATAACGCTTTTGCCCAACAGTAACTCTTTTTTTTTTTTTTTTTCATTCAGGCAGTGTTTTGGATATGTTATGCTACTCTTAACATATTCCCATGTTCACGTTCCCAAGAAGGCTGGCTGAAACCTTGCCAACTCTATTAAGTCCTTTCTGTTACACTGAGTCAGCTGCTGTGATTTTACCTTTGCTCTTGGTCAAAGTATTACACTCTATTATCTTTTTGTTCTTTTTTTTAAACACAAGAAATTGCAATACAAGTGTTTGTTCCGTGTGCCTGCATTTCCTCCTACTTCAACGACAAAACCAGCACATTACTTTTGTTATTAATAAGATAGGTACACCTAGAAGCCCTTGATGTTTTCCCAAAGGGATTCAGAGCCCAAACGTAAAGGACAAACAAAAATGGGAGAAATTAAGTGCCTTTATTTGCATTTATGAATGGGGAACTGAGGTAACCACGATTAAAGGGGCACTTAATTCCTTCTTATTGAAAAGCCAAAGAAAGAAGCCTTCAGCAAGGCTAAAAATAGACCCAGCACCAGCAGTTCTCTGTTCTGCAGGCGGCTCTGGACATGGTTCTGCTCACTGGCCCCAGCAGTGCCCAGTCCAGCACAGCTATACGTCCACGTGCCCCTCTGCCTGAGCTCAGGCCAGCAGCCCAGGTCTTTGCCAGCATCTTCACTAGGTCAGCACCGTTCTCCTGTTCCCAGTACAAGGTGCTCCCAGAGCTGCTGGCCTTCTGCCCCCTTGACTTTAATAAGAATTCTTGCTGAATTGACATCTGCGGTGAGGACTTGTGATGGCTGCTTGTACTGACAGTTGAAGGCCTCCAGAATGGCAGCTGCTGAGAAACGACCTCCTACACATGGCAGCCGTGGCAGACCTTCCCCAAATACCAGTCCATGGGAAGAGTTTTGCAGCTCTTACAAGTTGAAGGTGGAGTCAGCTATAACCTGACTTACCTTCCTCGGCATTTTGAAGTCTGGTGAAACATGATGCATAATGACACTTGTTCTACCTTTGCAAGTAGGAGACTGCCTTTGTGCTGAAGTGTCTCATCAGTGAACCTCACCTCAAATGCAGAGTGCTTATTCAGATGTAACCACGAAAATGAGGGCTGGCTAAATAATGCCTCCAGTTGAAAGGATCCACTGAAGCTCGTTATAATGACCTTAATGACTTCCAATTCAGCTGTGTCTGTGATACCAGAGTGCAAAGGTAATTATGGAAGTGCTAAATACTATTATTATTTGATATTAGTGACAGGGTGGGGGTGAGACCTGGTGAGTCCTTCCCCCATCTGGCCTAGAGAGGAATGAAGGTTGCCCCCTTCCCTCCACCCCTCTCAAGACCTGGGAAGGAAGGGCTGTGCAGGCAGGGTGGAGCCAGGACTCTTCTCCCTCTTCCAGCTGTGGCAACCTTGGCTCTTACTTTGCCTCTGTGGTGTCAGGAGGTGGCTCCTTTGTGCAGCAGGAGCTTTGGTGCACGTGCACCAAACTGGGAGAAAAGAGAAATGCCCCCGCACCACCCTTCCTGCCTCCATCTTGGCAGCAGAGGAAGCAAACATGCTGCCTCTCTCTGTCCCCCGCTGGTTTTGCTGGTCTTTCCCTCAGTTGACTCTCTCTCTTCTGTGGCCCTCTGGTACTTACCTGACATTGTTGGTTCTGCCCTTCATGCTCTCTCCTTACCTGTTTGACCTCAGCTGGGCCCCAGCAGCACAAGCGCTCCCTTGGCTTGCATGGGATTTCCATTTCCTCCGTGTTGGTGGCTCACACTCTGAGGATGAGGAGGGGGCATTCAAACCTGCCTTTGAGTGGGGTCTTGGATCAGATGACCTCCCGAGGTCCCTTCTAGCCTCAATTATTCTGTGATTTGGAGGCAGCTTGCTACTGACATTGTTCTAGCCCGGGAAAGTGCTAACCCTTTGACCCATGAGGAGTTTTTAAGGAAAGAGTGATAACTTACACAGTTCACAGTTTGCTGCCTGACTTTTGCATAGGGCCCAACAGACTACATGATCTGCAGGAACCCTGAGTGCTGCCAGGGTCAGTACGGCAAAGCCGCAAGCACCAGCCTTGCAGGCCCTCCCGAATCACGGGTGAAACGGTGAGAGCACATTCAATTAGCTCTGCTCACTGACCATGCCAGCCTGCGCTAGGAGAAACCTGCGCAGCGATGATTCAGACTCAAATGATTACTTGACCCAAAGGAAGGCTTGATGATACACTGAGGCTGGGAGACACCAGCAGCGATTATAAAATGATTCACTGCCTGTGCTGTGCCATTCAAAACATCCGCTGTATTGCACAGACAGGGCCATTCATGGAGGCCGCAATGAGGAAGTGATATTTGCACCTTTAGCTGCCACCTTCTCACTGAACCTTTCAGCTGCTGCCTCTGGCCTGGCGCTTGTCTCCCTCCGGTCATGCTGGGACTAGAGAAGTTTGCTGGCAGGGGGAAGCTCCCTGACACTGCCATGTGGCTACAGCCGGGCACCTCCTGCCGATAATGTCCATCCTCACCCTGAGAGGGTTGGGCCAAAAATGTAGTGCAGCCAGGCATCCCAGTGTCCCCACAACGCCATCCTGCGCGGTGTGGAAGCACATCACTGGATTTTAAAGGTAAACTGAGGAACAGGTGGGAACTCAGAGTCCAAGTCTTTTATTTCTCTGTGCTCCAGCCTGTAATTTGAACATGATTCTTCAAAATTCTCATAAATTCTTTGCAACGCTGTTCCCACTTCCATTTTTCCTGCTGTCAGAAACGTGGACCTCACACAGCCCAGGCTGCTTCTGTGTTTCTTTTATAGAGGGGCACGTAGCCTGCTGTCTCTTCATTTCGCATGCTGCTGTCTATACTTCCCTTCTTCCTGTTCTGCCCACCTTTTTGTCCTTTACTCTTCCTCTCCTCTCCTCTCCT
>VZTL01036057.1:0-40518 GCA_013400535.1 Scopus umbretta
TGATGGGAGGGAATGAAGAAAAGCTAGTGCTCACTGACAGGGCAAGAGACAATGGGCACAAGGTAAAACACATGAAATTCCATCTGAATACAACATTTTTTTTTCCTGTGAGTGTGGTCAAGCACTGGAACAGGTCACCCAGGGAGGTTGTGGAGTCTCCATCAGTGCAGATATTCAAAACCTGATCAGACATGGTCCCGGACAACCTACTCTAGCTGACCCTGCATTGAGCCAGGGACTGGACTAGATGATCTCAAGAGGTTCTTGCCAACCTCAACCGTTCTGTGATGTAACACCTAAAATATTTCCACTGCCGCACACAGAAAAGGTAGAATTTTACTCTTGAATCTATGTAACATGAACTCTGTCGTGAAGGTCTTATACATCATATTTTAGAACTTCCTTACAAAAATAAACATAAAACAGTGTTAATAAGCAAAAAGGGAAATCAATAAAGAAGACACAGTATCAATCAATAATTACTTTAAGAAAAATATTTATAGGCATTATTTCAGCCTTGACCATAACTGTTCCTGCAAGACCCATTAAGGATAAAGCAGTGATGCACTAGGACATCATACTCATCTTTCAGAGGGACAGAAGACTTAGTACCTATTCTCAAATTTGATGACATTTTTACGAAAGATACAGTAAAACTAAACCAAAGCAACAAAGTTCTTAAATACTTATGGCTTAGCCACTGCATGAATCGCACAGGAACTGCCCGATAACCTAGACAAATCCAACGGAAAATCCTCTGACTTGAAGTGACTTCCTGCAAAATAACGTAATAGAATCTGTAATACCAAACTCTTTATTTAGCAAACACTGCCTTCCAAAAAAGGAAATATCATTCTTTAGCACAGTGTGTCAGGAGAAATATGGGTCTTCACTTTGTGAAATGTAGAAAAAGACCATTCTGAACGCCCTGACGGAGAACAGGTGGGCCATCTTTTATGATTTTACCTAGCACAATGAAGTCTCAATTCCAATTAGCTGGTAGTCTACACACAACACCTAACTCCAGCATCAAATAAGAAGTGAAGCTACGTTTTCGTTAATATATTTCCAATTTAACTGCATTAATATATGACTGTAATTTACAGTATCAAAGTAAGAGTCTTTTTTACTCTTTAGAATCCCTTAATACAAGTAGGGTTTCACAATTGGTCCTGAGCATATTTTTTCTGATTAATTACAGTTCTTGTTTCTACTGCACAGATTCAAAAATAAAAACTAGTTCTCTAGAGCTCTGAGCACCTTCTTACTCTATTTCTCTCTCCACAGTCTAATACCTTATTAACCACTCCTTTTACATTCTTCTTTCATTGCTATTGAAACAGTATTTATTCATCACTAACACTGGGTAGACATTTTAAGGGAGATATAAAAGCACTCTGTGCTAACACAAATCAATGAGGCTTATTTTTGTTCTTCAAATTTTTTGGGGGCAGAAAGGTGAGGTCACCTGAAATTTTAATGCTTTTCATGCAAAGATATTTTAGAGGTTAATCAAGTAAAACATTTATTGTGTGCTCTACTTATATCTTATGCACAAAGTCAGGGAAAAGAATAGTTATAATCCCAAACAGTAGTTTTAGTAAATTACAAGGTCCAAAACTACCATAACTTCCAATTTAAACTGAGCTGTATATTATCATTTCAGATATCACTGTTTTTTTTCCCCTGTGTCATTCCAATTCCACAGTCTTTTTGTGGGCTATAAAACCCAAGAACCGTATTTGCAGCTCATTTTTTTATTACTTCTCTCTGTCTCCTTTTCATGGACTTCTGGTAACAATTTTCACGAGTAGCTATTAATGAACAGAAATTTAAGAACAGTGCAACTGCCTATTCTTAACTAGTTGGAAGTATCCTAACTCTTGAGGACAGTCAGCTACAGTTGGCGTCAAAGACAGGTGATTACTATCAGCATCATGAGGAATAGTGTGTCGATGTTTTTTTATCCCTGTGAACAAACCTTATTATCACAGTCTTTTAAAGACAAGATTTTAAGCTCTTGAAATAATTTTAAGGTAAGGGATTTCAAGTTCATATCAATACGTAGTTTATGAAAGACTTGTCTTGCACATTAACATTTTGTCAAAAGGTGTTTCCTTAAAGCTTTACATTTTCATTAAAAGGCCTGGTTTACATTACTTAACTTAAAAATTGCACTACAATTAAGAAGTTGGGTCAAAAGATTACACAGTAAAACAGACCGTTCAAACTGGAGAAGTAATTCAGGAAATGACATCTCCTCTGTCTAGGCCTCACAGATAAGTCACTTCAACCAGGAAATATGTTATTAAAATGATTTCACTGTTCGCTTCCTCCTTCTGCTATTACAAAAGGCTCAGAAGCTAACAGGCCAAAAATAGCAGCTTCCAAACAAACGCACTGTTGGCAAAGACAGCTCTGCCCCCATTAAAAGCCTTTTGCTCCCAGCAAACTTGCTAAAACGTTCTCCACAGATTGTTTTCCAAGAGAAAAATCCAAACTAGATATTTTTTCAACACCCTCCTACACCAGGAGAAGAGTTCCTGGCCACTCTGGCGGCAACGACCTCCTCTGGCAACAACATGGAGTGTGGCTTTCCCAGCAAGCAGCTTGCACTCAATGAACCAAAGGAAAAACAGGCAAGAAAGGTTCAGGAGATATGGGAAGTAAATGTTTATGATGTTCTCTCTGACAAAAGGGGCAGTAATAGGCAAAAATAATGGAAGCTTCTAAATAAGCAGCTCAACATTAATTCCAGGCAATGCTACTGAAACTCTCACCGAATTAAACCATGCTGTGGTGATACAAATTTCTGAAATTAAAATAGCTATTTGAACTGTTCAACATCGAAATGTACCATGTAAGCTCCACAGGATGTCACAACAGTTTTGGCGACTTCAATTTATTCCTCACTTTTGTGATGAGAAAAAGTAAAACTTAAGACCAAAAAGTAAGATGATTTAACAGAAGAAGCATCATTTGCTTCCTTAGCACCCGCAGAAAACAATTCATAATCCTGCATTAACTGGAAAACTTAAGAAGCCTGTTCTGCCCATGGCAGAGGGGCTGGACTAGATGATCTTTCAAGGTTCCCTTCTGACCCAAACCATTCTGTGATTCTATGAAAAGTTCACCAAAACATTACATATAAGAAAACCAAAACACTACTCTTTTTCCCTTCCAAGTCCTCAAATAAAATTTAATAAACTATGCTGCAGTGGAAAGTAAGGATAGAGAAGTCTGTAACTTCAGACTACATTTTTCTAACCTGACCTACATACTTCTCAAAGCAGAACTTCCTAAATCTATGCACACAGGAACTGACCATCTAACGACTTCACCAGGATCAAACCCCCACTATATTCTTCCATATGTCAAATGGACCCTTAAGTAATTCTGGTCTTTCCTGAACAATTACTTCCTTCCATACCACAGAAGCTACCTTTGGATGTAAGGCTAACAGCTCAGTAAGAGCATACAATACAAAAAACAACTGAAAGGCCATATGCAAGGCAAATGCACCATTTTCCCGAGCTTACCCTACTCAGTGATCATTAGGTTATGTTGCAATTTATTTTTCTCTTATGTAAGCATAATTAGTATGTGAAAGAATAATTCAGGGCATGATAACGCAACCAGTATTTACTGTTGGGAGGTCTTGCTATTCTAGAAGTTCTTTAATAGTTCTACATTAAATAACAGATTTAAGTTTTAACAGTATTGAGCATGTACAGTTTAGAAACCTAAAAGCAGCTGCTGTCCACAAATACGTATGTAAACACTTAACAGGTTTTACTTGCAATCTGATTTCTGTATATGGAGGTAAACAAATACTGAAATTATTTAAATGACTGAAATGATTTTAATGTTGTCTACTACAAAATAAATGCAAATTTGTATTCGTCATACTAGCAAGACTCCTCAAGGACCATCATCTCATGTGTTACATCCTACACACATATTTTAATGGCTTTATACAATTTACCTCGCTATTTGAAAGGCACAGTGTCAAACTGTTCCATTGTAATGACTGGAGGCCAACAGACAAAAAATAGCTTCATCCTTAAATACTAACAAAAGAATAATCACAACATCGTGTTCAAGATGCAACAAGAAGAACTTTAAGAAACAACACTATGGAACAGCAAAAGCATGTACACAAAGATCAGAAAGACAAAGGTGTATAATGAGTTGTAGTTTACAAGGCACAAGAGGAAAGAATGGAAGGTATTTTATGTAAGAACGATTAAAATAAAAGTCCATTAAGAGTTAAGAAAGGCAAAGAATGCACAGAAGACTTAAGGTTTCCGTGCTTTCTTCAACTTTTTTTTTTTTTTTTTTAATGTTCCATATCTGGACATATTTGCAAAGGATAAGAAAAAAAAAAATATCCTGAAGAAAATCACTGTGCATGAAGCAATGTGCTGAGGACAGCAAGATCAACTGAAATGCACTCTATTTAAGAAGGCTGTCTTAATCAATTTTCTTTGAGAAATCAGGAGAACAGGAGAGGTCATCAGGATTGAAAAGGGCAAATCGAAGCATTACCATTAAAAGGGGGAGGGCTTTCCAAACTACAGATCGGAATACTTGGGGAGAAGGAGTTAGAACAAGACGTTAATCAATTTGTAAACACTTAGAAGATTAACATGTAAGATCAGGGCTTAATTTTTTTTTGTATTTTTGTCAAAAATAAAACAGTTGTAATGTAACTGACTTCTGGCAGAATATATGATGTAATCAATAAAACAACACATCTTAAAATAGGAACAAAATACAAGACTCACCATTCTCACTAGCAAAGTAAAAAAACACTGTACAGGAAATCACGGAGAAAATATCTGAAAGGTAATTGTCATGAGTTTGGTAATTATCTGGATTTGGAAAAGTGTGTCAAAAAGAAATTCCCCTGAGTTTGTCCTGTTCCAGTTCTACAGAATATTTCCATTACCACAATAAAGCAAGAGAATAAGTAACTTATCTATTGAGAATAAATAAAAATCAGCAAATGATACCAAGCTCAGAGTTCTGAGCACATGCTTTTTACTGCATTTAAAATTAGCTCAAAATGAAGGAAAAAATCTGAAAAAAAATCCAGTCAGATGCAACTCAAAGAATAAGCACAAAAAGAAGGGAAAAAATCTCTGGCACCATATGCTTTTGAAAGAAATTAAATGCACAGAACATGAAAATAGGAATGAGTAAACAGGAAGGTAACAGAAAAAGGCGCAGGGTTGTAGCAGACTAAGTCCCATCTAAGATGCATAAACAGGAGGTTCATTGTATAAGATCTCACAGAGAACTAATGTTCTTTTGTAAATAAAGATCAGAAATCATTTGCTCATGTTGTTATAGCCTAAGCCAGAATATTGTGTCCAGCTTTGTAAACCCCTATATAGAGGACTGCAAAACACAAGCTGGAAAAGAACTGAAGGGAGGTTTAACAAGAACAGAGAAGTGACATGCAATTTGTGCTAGGAAAGACTGTCAAGACCAGAGACTGTAATCTTAAAAGAAAGGTTAGCCTAAGAGGAGACAGGACAACTTCTTTCAGAACATTAAAAGCTGTTATGAGTGATGATGATGATGGACGTTTCCTCACATCCCCAGAAACAGTGTAAAAAGTTAGCTGAATTAGGAGTGAAGATTTAGGTTACAGGTTAGGAAAAAAATTCTTAACAGCAGTAGTGAAGAACTGACATCATGTACCTACCCAATGAAGGTGATAAATCACCTTCACACGAGATTCACAGGTTAGAGAAATATTTATTACAATAGATCCAGCTGTGGATCCCTGTGGAGAGGACTTTACTAGTGATCTCTAAAATTCCTTCCAGGCCTACCTGGAAACTCTTCATAAATTAGTTGAAGAAGCCACACAAAAGCAGTCAGTTAAGCCAAAGAGAGGACACTGAGAAAGAGGAGTAAGCCAGAAGCTGTGAACATACAAATCTCTAAAATATTACTTAGTTTAATAAAACAATGTATTAACACTTAACCATTACAAAAATGCACATTTTCTCCTCCAAATCAGTTGTTGCTATTTTCTTAATAGCCTTAACAAAATAAAACTGGTCTTGCATGTCTTGCTGGTTATCACTGTAGCCATGGAAAATTCAGTAGTTCAGCATAATCTATTTCATCTGAAGTCACTGTACATTTCCAGGTTCTTTAGCTACCTTTGATTTTAGAATTCATATTGCTTTAAAAAAACAACCAACCAACCAACAAAAAAAAAAAAACACCAACAAAACCAAAACAATGTGCACCAAAGCCCAGTGTTGTAAACCTGTTAAAGTAACACCGGAGATAATTTCCTATTAATCGGAATCTTCCAAGGATTTTAATAGCAAGCTTAGCTCCTTAACGAGACAGCAAAAGCAGTGTGGTAATTTTGACTGTTACTCTCCCACAGCAAGCCTGTTCAAATGCCATCAGTTCAAATAACGATTTCCCAAGCAATCAAGCAGAATAGTACAAGTACTAGAACTGCAAAGACTACCTACAAATGCACAGAAAACAAACCCGTGCCTGGAATTGTTTCTCTGACACCCTGAAAAAGGGGAATTATCTGCTGTCTCCTAAAAATCCAAATGCAAGACACAGTTTCTTATTCATTTCTTTTTTCCTAATCAGGGCTTTCAAAGCCTACAGCTGCAGGAATCGGTGGTAACACTAGGAACACAGATAAAACGTCAGGGAGCTGATCTGTGGTTGAGGTAGGAGACAGATGTACAGTCTATTCTTAAAATCATTTTTTGACCACAAGGCTGTCTTTCTTTCCTATTAAGTAACAGTCCTGCTTCTCCATCATGAAATTTATTCTATTTATCTTTTTGTACCTTCGAACAGTTCAGTCTGTGACATTAGTTTCAGCAACTAGCCATTGCACTTTACACCATCAGTCATTTATCCCTTGATTCCACAGTGAGCTTATTTTTGGATAAATATATTTCTTATATACTCCTTCATATAATGCAAATAGTTGCATTATATTATATACCTAATCTATTTAGCAGTCTTGGATAAATAAGATGCAAGAATACAATCTAATATTAGAGTAAATAATAAAAATTATAACAATCTGTTTTACAGTCACTGGAATTGCAAACAAGGCTTGAAAGGAAAATCAAGATACACCTAGCATCCTCCTCCCTTAAAAGCATGACCAACTAGAAGTGCTTGGTTTTTTCTTAATCACTGATTGAGAACAAATGATTACAAAATTCCCCTGTACTAAAAATATCAGCAACTGTTTAAGAATCGCTCTTCAGAATACTTCTAACCCAATAAATAATAGCCTGCCTATCATGTTATCTCCTGCCTAATTTCAAATCTGATGTTAGCAGTATATTCTAATCAGCTCCACCACATATTTCATAAAATGTAAGTGCTGTATCCCACTGTAATTCCATAAGCCCAGATTTCCAGTTAAAGTGATGAATAAAACTGAAGTAATCAAAATCATATCTAATTTTGGAGTACAGAATTTGGACGCAGTAAGGTGAAATGCAGAATGCTTATGGCTGCAGATGGATTTTTTTTTTTTTTTAAGGTCAAGATATCAAGACCAATCCATCGGGTATCAGGAGGCGCTGATCCATATGCTAGCAGAAAAAGGCACTGTTTCTACTGCAGGGGAGAAACAATTCAAGTCAAATATGAACAGTCAAAACAGAGAGAGTCCTACCATTTAGGTGCTGTTCACATACTAATGCAGAGACATGTTTTGTGGACAACTTCTGGAAAAGTCAATAGTTGTAAAAATTATTGCTGGAAGAAAGGGAGCTTGCAGGTAAGCGACAGCAGGAAATAAATAGACATGAAAAAACCCAAGAGAGGTAAAAATTCATTTTAAATAATGAGTCAAAAGACCTTGTTCAACCTTAAACTACTTTTGGTCTACTGTCTAGTAATATGTACAAAACAATTATTTTAAGATTATCTTTGCATGAGTAGCTACCTGCGATGCTGGCAGAAAATTAACAGAATGAATATGCATAACCATTTATACCAACCACCAAAATAAATGGGGCAAAGGAGTATCAACATCAGGAAAACAAGTTTTTATTTTTGCTGTAATATATATGCATTATTGACTGGTAAGAAGACTATTTCTTAATTAAAAAAAAAAAAAGCTAAGCAGCCCTAAAAAATGGTTTTCTCACAGAAATGGATTTGACAATACAGGAAATTATTTACAATAATTTTGATTTATTTAATTAGTAAAGTATACAGTATTTTCTTGAAATATTAAGTGCCTTATTTTTAAGGCTAACTGACATTCTTGAAAGCAGTCATATCTGTGCACAACCTTAGTTAATACAGATCTTCTCTATTATTGACAAAAAAGGGCACAGAGCTTGAAAAAACGTTTTTATGGAATCTGTCTGAAGAAATGCTTTGTAAATTTTTTTTTTTTAGTAGAACAGTGTGTTCACGTAGCATAATTCCCGTTTCATACATAATGATATTTATTTGGAGTTTCAAATAAACACATTGCGATACCCTGTTCCACAGTCCAACATGCATCCTAGAAGCAAACTTCACTGAGGACCCTAGACTGAAGTCAAATTCAATATTAATTTTCTCTCAAACAGGTGTTTAATTTTCCCATAAAATAAGCCTCATGTAAATATATAAATATTAAAAAAAATAAATATTTAAAATAACGTAATTTCAATTCCAATTCCTGTGTCAGAACTACGAATGCAACATTCTAGGTTTTAAAGCAGAACAGGCACTTTTCTAGATGATTTCTGCTGAAACTCAATACATATGCTTCTAGGGATTGACTAGAGTAGTAATTCCATCATATGCCAAATCCATCATGATGAGGTATTATCAAGATTTGAAGTCTTCTCACCACCTTCAATAATAAAAAGGTATTTAAGAGGTCACTAGCCTCAGTCTCTAGGAATGGAAAGGAACATGTTGGATTTCCTTACAAGTTCAACTAGAAGTATTTTGATCTCCCATGTTTTTCCTCTAGAAAAAAAAGATAAAGATTGTCTTTGTTGTCTGAAATAATTTGGACGAACTTCCTATTCCTGAAATACGTGCCAGAAAAGAATAAGTAAAAAAAAAAGAAAAAAAACAAAAGGGGGGGGGGGGGGGGCACCGGGGGAACCCAACCCTCCCTCACCTATCAGACCTACATAACTGGTTGTCCTGCATAAAAGAGACCAGATTCACACTTGGGACAGACATTCAGCAGCTGCTTTGAACAGGGGTTGAACCCAGATGACCTCCTGAGGTCTTCAAAGCTGAATTATTCTGTGATGCTGTGACTACATTTGACCTGAGCATATGCAGGTCAGCACCATTAAAATCAGTTTTTATATCAATGAGTCCAAAAACTTCTGGTCTAGTGGAAGATAAAGACAGTCCTTAAACAAGGAATTTCTTTACTGTAAAAAAAGAATGAAGTAAAGCAGTAGCAAAGAACTTGCTCTCTGCAGATTTTGAGAAACTTACTTCAGAAAGCCTGAGAAAGTGAGTGCCTATTGCAATCTGCTGCTGAATTACCCATTTTTCAACTCCCTAAGCAACAAGTTTGTTCTGTGCATAAAGCTATATAAATTAGCTATTTCACCTGCAAGATCAGCCAGGACTTTCACATTGTAAACAACTACTCCTCGAAATTGTGGACAGACTTTATTAAGATCTTTGGCCTTCTTTCTTTGAAGAGGAGGTGATGCAAAGGGCCACAGAAAAGAGCAGAAAACATCTTCTGAAGGATTTTTTCAACTACTTCATCAATAAACTAATTTTGTCATGGAACAACTGTTATTTTATGTTTAGTCACTAAAATCCACTTATTAGAAGATATCAAGGTAAGTGCAGAACCTCGTTTAGAAGTTGCTAGCAGAAGATTTCAATACAAAATTTAAAACTTCTACCACAGTTGACCACACACTGGGGAAAATAACATCTCTTGACTTCTAATATGTTTATCTAGAGTCATGGTTTATCCCCAGTTGGCAACTAAGCACCACACAGCCGTTCACTCACCGTACCCCCCCACAGTGGGATGGGGAAGGGAATCATTAGAAAAAAAAAGTAAAACCCATGGGCTGAGATAAAGGCAGTTTAATAGGACAGAAGAGGAAGGGAATAATAATAATAATAGAATACACAAAACAAGTGATGTGCAATGCAATTGCTCACCATCTGCTGACTGATGCCCAGCCCGTCCCCAAGCAGCGATCGCTGCCCCCCGGCCAACTCCCCCCAGTTTCTATACTGAGCGTGACACCATATGGTATGGAATAGCCCTTTGGCCAGTTGGGGTCAGCTGTCCTGGCTGTGCCCCCTCCCAGCTTCTTGTGCCCCTGGCAGAGCATGGGAAGCTGAAAAGTCCTTGACTAGTGTCAGCGCTGCTCAGCAACAACTAAACCATCAGCGTGTTATCAGCATTGTTCTCATCCTAAATCCAAAACACAGCACTATGCCAGCTACTAGGAAGAAAATTAACTCTATCCCAGCTGAAATCAGGACATCTAGCTATAACTTCCAGTTAGTGGGTGTTGTTATACCCTGTGCTTTATGAATCAATTTGCAGAAGCTTTTAATGCTAATTGCAAGTTATATCAGAAGGAATCATATTTAAAAATAAGCTAAATGTTATACAAAACTAGTCACCCAAGAAAAAACTCCAAACTGTGACAGCTTGAACAGACAAGCCGTAATCAATAAATACTTTTTCTGTTAATACACAGCACCTCAGTTTTGCTTCAGTGGGGAAAAAACAGTGTTTGTGATATACTCAAATGCCATATAAAACCATAATAAAACAAGCATATTATGTCACTTTGGTTACTGTAAAACATCCTGTCTCAAGCATAAAAGAGCAGCTAAATATCTGAATGACTGTGATTAAACCTGTTTCTCTTAAACTGAGAAGCATTTAGAATTACACTGTCCATAGAAAAGCAGAATATACACATATACATGCACATCCCCGCACACCTGAGACAGGTTCAGAACCTGGCAATGAAAGGGTACGAAGGGCAAGAGGGAAGGCTTCTATGAATAAATCAGCACCAAAAGAAAGTAAATGTGGGCACACTTTCTCAGTAGGTTAGGAGACCTAGAGACAGAGGATGGGCACTCAATGCCTTTTCTGCTGCCATCCCCTGGGACGTACACAGCTCCACTCCAGGGACCCTGGCAGGATCCATCCAGGGGAGTAAAGGAGCCAGTCAAAACCACTATCAGGCTGTTCTCTGCCAGCTCTGAAAGTCACAGCAACTGGGGAACGTTCCTGTTAACTGGAAAAGGGCAGAAGATGTGGAACAGGTTGCCCAAATAGGACGTGGCACCTTCATATGTGGAGATTTTCAAAACATAATTGCTAAACATAATCTGACTGAACCTGCTTAAGAGCATGTCAGCAGCTTTGACCAGAAGACCTCCAAAGGTCCCTTGCATCCTAAATTATCCTATGATGGGTATTTTTATTCAGTTCTGAAAATAGTTTCAACCAGAGCTCAATTAGTGACAGGGTGCCGTGTACATCTCCAGATATAACACAAGTGATTTGGCTAGACGCTGCTGTTAGAAGAGCTGACAGGGTATTATGTGTAACAGTATTTCATCATGAATTATATTATCACAGTGTCATTGATCATGGACCAGGGTCTGTCTGTGGAAGATCATGTCCGTTTTGTTTTGTACTGCAGTCAAATCTAAGATAAGAGATGTGTGATGGATAAGCACAAACTGAAATAAGCAGAGACAACATCAGACAGTATCACAGGCAATCAACTGGAACCTGGTCATCTAGGTAATGCGGTGACTCACTGGCTACCTGGAACCCCATTAATAGGAAGATGGAAGGCCAAATGAAGGTAGAATGAAAGAGACTCAAAACAGAAGGAAGGGTTTTTTTCACATCATGGAATTTAGCTAGAACTTATTGTCATGGGATGTTTCTGCTGGCAAGATGTTTACCTAGGGCCGAAGGCTATTCGATTCAAGGGAAATAAGGATGTCAAGAGCTATGAAGACAAAAACACCACATCCACCTCGGAGAGTCTCTGAGCTGTCTTGTCTCTGCTCGCTGAGAATGTAACGGAATAGGAAGAGTCCTTCCCCTACACTCCATCCCAGGCACTTCTGAGCTATTGGTATTGCTGGAAACAGGGTATTTAGGCTAGACAAACTCCTGATTCAATCTAGTTTCCATTCTAGTGATTCACTTTCATGTTATTACTTTGGTCAACTGGCTGTTTATTCTTATACAAGCTGCTTCAATCCCTGCAAGTAATTACAAGGAAATAAGACAGAGACTTTCTTTCAGCCTCAGTATTACATGCTCTGGACAAAAGAGGAAATTGGGTGTCAAACTCAAAAATACACAAGGAAAAAGAGAAGAGTTTCAACAACAGAGGCTAAGAGAAACCATTCTGAAACCAGCAGTACATTGTATCTTGCCTCAAACATGAGAAAATGGGAGGCCAGGTTCAAATGCCAGCTCTGGCAACAGCCAAATGAAGTGCCACTGCTATAAAGCAGGCTATGAGCTTGCAGAAAAAAATCTGAAAGGACTTAGTATCAGCCCTATGTGTAATACAGCAATTTTTCTAATCTTAGCAATACATAGAACAAGAAAACTATTCACCATTTAGTGACGTTTTAAAGTCATACTGCATCTATTTTAAGCTAACTTGTAATCTTGGAAGTGGCATTACAACTACACACGCATACAGCTATATTAAGAAGAAAAGTTTTCAAAACCCAAGATACAATAGAATAAAGGTTGAGCGCCCAACCTTACTTCACTCCCCCTTCCACATCATGACAATCTTTCCAGCATGGAACAGGTGGCTGTGCAATATTGCTTTGTGTCCTCTTTCCCAGATGCAACTCCATCTCTTGCTCAGTGAAAACAAAACCAATTGAACTAAGCGTATAAAATTTCTCTTTGGCAGTTTAAAAACAATATTCCAGGTACATTCAATGTTCTAGGAACTTGATTTTCATTACTGCAGAGACAATGCAAAAACTACTCACACTGCCGTTTCTGAAATACCATGACCGATTATCAATTTTACAGCTGGTTAAATCTCATTCTAGTTAAAAAAAGGATATTTGTTGTGGTAATACTCTAGATGGTAACTCTGAAAAAGTGGGACACTTGGTCTAGCATTTGCATAATGAGTTCTCAGAACATTCTTCCCAAGTGTTCCAGCTGTAGGTGCAAATCAAACAGATGGGTGTGCTTATGTATACAAGATCTTTTTGTTTGCCTTTCTGAAAAGGAATCACATCAAGTTAGCAAAAGAAACTGTAGTCTTTTTGGAAGAGAATCAAAATCATAATGCAGTTCCTTAGTCTTTTACTGCTAAGACTGAAAACAGTTGCAAGTTGTAGCAATATTTTAAATATAAGATTTATCTTTAAGGGAACTCCAGTGTCTTTTTTTTTTTTTTTTTTTTTAAGACAGAAGGACTATCTCAATTGTAAATTTAGCATTAGTTGCATAATTTCACCAACCTAGGAAATTACTGTTTTCAAATCCAATTCAAAAGAAGACTTATCTCTACTAACACAAGCAGTATTGTGAAATTGTTCTCAAATTAGAAGGACTAGAGTAAATATATTTTCTTCACAGTAAGGAATGTGTTCCTGAACTATTGTACACTCACTCTTCTGTTCATTACGGATGAAGTAAAAGCTTTTGCTGTACATATGCACATTCATCCTTTTAGCCATGAGACCTGCAATGTGATTTTCAGATGGACATACAAGTTTTCAAGGTCTCAAGAAAAAATCCCATCCAAAACCACTACATTTTGAAGTCAACATGCATCTTTACCTTCTTTTACTCTTTAGAAGAATTCCTGGTCCCTAATTTCCTGTTAACACGTCAGGAAGATGAAGGTATGCAGGTAAGAGATAAAAAGGATCCCCTTTTTACTTTTAACTCACAAGAAAACATTTCAGTAGTAATGCACAAACCCAGCACTATAAAAATTTAGTGTGTTGATTTTAATCACTTAAAACGAAGGTGCAATAACCCACAATGCAGCTTACTTTCTAATACTTATTTCTAAATTTTGCTACACACTGTGCAATTCTATATTTAAGCTATCTCTTCACTCAGAATGCCATCACTCTCAGTCGAAATACTTCAGTTAGATACCAAAATAGAACTAGAAGCAGTCATCTTTTATGCTGACTCATATATCTGAAATTACAACTTCAGTTCTTCGAAAGCATATACCTAACTTCATTACGTGCCCAAATCACCCATGTTTAAGTGCACTTTTCAGAAACACTGAATTACAGTGTTATTGTTTTCACCCCAGTAGCAACTATTTGTGAAGCTTCACTAACATGCAACTAATCTCTGCCGTTTTGTCTGATCCTACAGTGTCTTAAAAACATCTGAACAATAAACCGACCATGGAGTGCTGCCTGTTTGAAAAGTATGTATAACTGCATTTGCCTAATAGCAGCAACATAAAACCTATTCTACAAAGGACAGGCAAAGAAGTGTTAAAGAGGCTAAAAAATACTGTAGTCATCAAATTAGGAGATAAATTTAATACCTGAAACATTAATCATCACAAATACTGATGCAAGTTTGTCTTGAAATCTAGATCCCATTCGTTCATGCAAAGGATTTGGAAGAACGAAAATCCACAGACAGGTTTCTACAGTAAATCACGGTACCAAAAATCCAGGTTTATAGTAAAATGACGAGAAAAAACAGACCAGAGTTTTGACAGACATAACGCAGACAAGAAAGAGGGTCAACAGTTAAAAAGATGAAAGGATAGAAAAGGGTTACACAGGGAAATGCCAAAGATCATTCCAAAGACATTTTGAAAGGAATTCTAAATATTGTTATCACTTAGACTTGGGCAAAAGGAGAAGAGAACCAAATAAAACTGTTATGGCCTTTTCAGTCTTAATTGTTTAATCCAAATTATAAACCAGGGTTTCTGCACTGATTTTAAATCCCATTACCTACTAAACTATATGACAAATTGTAATTAGATATTAAAACTTTAAAAGTCAGCAAATTAATTAAATGGAAATTTAACTCCCTAACTACCACTGAAACATATACTGTGGGAGAAACTGAAGCTGCTGATTTCAAAAGCGAGCTTTCCTGCAGAATTTTAAAATACTATTAACACAAACTAGTGTTAGAATTCTAGAACTAGTTCTAGAATTATTTACAATTTTTCAACAATTTCTTTAGTAAAGGACCATGTAATCTTTTTGCAGGTACTTCTACATATGTATATAAAAATTAGCACACCAATAAAGCATCATAAATTGACAGTCAGATTTTATAACCTCTTATCTGAGTCCCACCCACTTTCAACTAGGGAAAAAATACATGTGCCTTAAAGTTCCTTGTTGAGCCAGTAAGATAGATTTCTTTCATACCATTCACCAGTACATGTACATCACAGAGTATATGATTCGTTACTTGTAAATGACTTAGAGGATCCCCCACATTACATCCATGGGAGTAATGTGGGGATAAATAATCTAGAAATGGAAGTTTGTTGTTCTGTAATGTTACGTTAATGGTCAGACTCTATGATCTTGAGGGTCTTTTCCAACCTAAATGATTCCATGATTCTATGATAAGCAATCCAGTAGGCTTACAAAGCAAGAGTGGGGATGGCAACACCTTGGACATGAGGGCAGAGGCACTGCCTTTCAGGTAGACAGCACAGGCTGCATAGGGTACAGGTCAAATTAAAAAACCCCAACTCTAGAAGTCCTATCTTCCATCAAGAACACACCCCTGATTTCATAACCACAAGTGCCCTGAGTTCCCAGAGAAAGGCACTTTACAACAAGCCAATGAAGTCTTCCCTAGTGAAAACACTGAAAGCTGTGACTCAGCCCCCATGCAGACTGTATATCTGTATTTTATTCCAGCAACTATGTTTCAGAACAATACCATCAGCAAAGATTACACCCAGAGTCCAGCACAGCCTTACAGCCTTACCACTGCACTGCAAATGAAAAGGTGGATGATCTCAGCAGCTGTTACTTGCACGTCCCATTGTAACTTGAAACATGGGCAGACTTGTAGACAGAGACTTCTGCCTAGAGCAGGTGCGCAACCACACGAGATCATCGATGCACCTCCTTTCTCCTCCCTCTTACTAATTTTCACTCTACCAGTGTCACAGCTCACACCTTGTCCATGCTGCAAACTCAAAACTCAGATAAGCAACCAACTTCCTTCGTTGGGAAATAGGATCAGGTTAACAAAAGTGCTGTACTTCCACCCCTTTATTAGCCAAAAATAGTAGGAGAACGTACACAGTGAATGCGAGGCAAAAGGCCTCAAGATCAAGGGTAAGTTTGTGAGGTGCCATAAATTAAAATAAGCAAATGTTGCCAGGCTTATCCATTAGTGAGAAAATGTCTACGTATGCAATGAAAGCAACTAGAGCAGCTTAATGGCATCGTTTTCTGTTATATCACCTGCTTATTCCCACTTTGGCAGGAGTTTCTACAGTTCAGGAGTTACTCAACACTTAGAAACCTCGCACTTACTTGAAGTGTCCCTCGTCTATAGTTGTATAAATACATTTGTTAAAAGGGCCAAGTGCTGTATATAATAAGAGTACTTTAAATAAACCAAGAAAGCCATAGTATCTTTTTATGAAGTATCTTTCAAAGTAATAAAACCTGTAACTTGTTTTAAACTTGGGAAGAATCGGTATGGACCACCATCATTCAGAACCATGCATGAAAACTGACCCTCTTACTATGTAATTCATCTGCTGATTGAAATTTTACAGATTGCTATTTGGCTTCAAAAAACTCAAAAAACTTGAAACAAATATGCAAAATATACAAATTGTATTTGAGCAACCATGCTTTGCTATATATTAATTTCTACACCCTTCAGTTGCTGCAATTAAGATTGTATGTGCAAAGTTAACAGTATGAAATTTTCATCTTCTAAAATGTTTAGGAAATTATAATCATACTTTGCTTCATTTTAAGAATATCTTTCACTCACTACAGGAAGTAGTTGAACAAAAGCAGAACAGGGCACCTGTCCACCCCTATGAGCAGCTGCTCAAATACTATCCTCTAGTAAATACATGGTGAGATGGGAAAATTATTTAATTTCCTGATCTGCCTCAAAGTTAAGGAGGTGCTACATAACACATAGCCACCTGCATGAGGTACTACGTGAATGCCTATGTGAAAAGCAGGAATTTTTAACAATATTAATTTGTAATTTACCCAAACTATGCATATGTCAAACTTAAAACTCAAAGTGTGATACCATATACATTTGTTAAACTCTGACATTCGCAACGGAAAAAAGTGAAGCTATGCTCGGTGTAACTGTGACAATGTAAATCATAATGCTCTACGCAAACTCACTGCCTGACTACATAATTACGGCACACTGTAATTAAGCATATTCTTCCAACTAGCCATGATCTTAGTGAACCAGCTCCCTCCTCTTCAATTTTTTCACCAAGTCAAAAACAAGGAAGCATTCAGAGACCTTCAACAACCCCTGCGAAAGCTCTACGACACAGCTGCCTCCCAACTGCACAACCCTCCCACTGGCACCTCATGTCCCACTAAAAGATCTAGGTCCTTCCCTGGACAGAAATGGACTGAAAGCACATTTTGAAGAAAGACAGAAGCATGACAATGAATGGAAATTTATTCTGTGATTTTTTGGGCAACTCAGATTAACATCAGTACTGTCCCTGTAAATGCAGAGTTAAGCTATTCTGTGCAGCAGGCATGAAAATGAGGTAAGTGCTTTCGCAGCTTCCAGATCTTTATGCTACAGAAATAAGGAAGAAAAGCTAGATCTTACTACTTCGTGCTGCAATAAGGCTTTTCAGTCAAGATTCACTTTATTTCTACAGAAGTCAGTGGAACTGTCTTACTTTAAGGCTTTTCATAAAAAGTGGTGCTTTAACTGTCTCAGCAATACAATGTCAGAAGTAATTATTTAACAAAACCATGTTCCTGTGTTCCTCTTGTCTCCTGCTTTTTTTCTTTTTGGGGTTTCTTTCCTTGCTATAGCTCCATCTCAGCTTGATTCCCAGACAAAATTTCACACTCTCAAAACTGATCTTGCATTACTTCCATAATTTGTCATTAACCTGTCTTAACATTAAATATTTGACCACAGCTGTATGTCTTCTTCAGAGTTGCAATTTTTTACTCAGCCAGCACATTTACAGCTTTTTAAACTCATCTTATCTACATAGTCCAGATTGCCATGTCATTTTTTGCTACAAATATGTTTTTCTTCATTACATGTGAAGAGGTCTGCTGTATTAACAATGCGTGCTACTCTTCTCACCAGTTCAAGCAGCAGAAGACCTTTTCAGACCTTCAGATTTTTGAAGACTGAGGGCTTTTTTAGGAAAGTCAAGCTTTTAAAGAATACTTTTCAGAATTCTTCGCTTTACATTACAACAGTTTAGCTGTTCTTTCTTCCCCTACATGCACATAAAGACCTGTGGGGGACACCAGACGTTTTTCCTTGAACTTAGTGCCTTCTTTAGGTTGCTCTCTGAAGTTTTTTTCGGTTTTCAGTCTACTCAATGGCAAAAAACAATAGTCAAGCCTACTTCCCAGCTACAAAACGGCACTCTACCGTCTTAACAAAAGCAGAGAAATTCTAAAGAATGACTATTGATAACTGTTTAGAAAGAGGTTCTGGAGGTCTGTTGCACGGAATGATACTATCCCAGTATTTTCTATGAAAGTATTACATTTACCACATGATTTTAGTTGAGTTGTAGCTTTATTATAAGCATATATAAGCATATATATAACTCACATATATTTCAAAGAGAATTTTTGAGTGAGCAAGACTACACAGTAAAATTCGAAAGAAGTACCCAACATAACTGAAAAATGCTGTCAGTAAGTTAGCAAATGTTTGACAGAAATGTTATTTAAAAGTACTTCAAAAACTTGACTAGGGAACATAAGAGATGCCTAGCCTGGCAGCATCTCCTAAGGAGACACACATCACTGCATAAACTGCTGGGGTTTTGGAACACCAACATCAACAGAGCACCTGGATAGCCATATGAAGTTACAGCTTTACATTCATAGTATTTATTTTCTATAATTTCTTGGAATGCAGTTCATAGTTTAACACAGACGTCTTTTCAATCTTTAAGTTTTATCTGTGTGATGTCATTTCACCTCTTCAACAAGATACGGCTTATGGCAAACTGAGCCTTTCATCAGAAAGGTTATGTAAATGAGAACATTAATACAATCTCTCCCCTCTTATAGATTCCTTCCCTAACATGACATTAACAATAACGCTCCTAAGAGATTTATAAATAAAATCTATGCACTTTTTCCCTCCTACATCACCTACCTCCAGGTGTCAACATCTCAAAATATCTAGCTTATACAAAACAAATCATAACAGATATTGCACACATTAACTATACAGAATGTCTAAAAGCTATTTTAAAATGCAAGTTTTAAAAAGTAAAGTTATAAATTTGAAACATATGTCTAAACATATAGTCAAGCCACTCTCCATAATATTTGAAAAGGCATGGCAGTCAGGTGAAGTCCCTGGTGACTGGAAGAAGGGAAACATCGTGCCCATTTTTAGAAAGGGGAGAAAGGAGGACCCTCGGAACTACCGACCTGTCAGCCTCACCTCTGCACCTGGGAAGATCATGGAACAGATCCTCCTAGAAGCTATGCTAAGGCACATGGAGGACAGTAAGATGAATCAAGACAGCCAAAATGGCTTCACCAAGGGCAAGCCCTGCCTGACTAACCTAGTGGCTTTCTATGAAGGAGTGACTGCATCAATGGACAAGGGAAAAGCAACTGATGTCACCTATCTGGACTTCTGTAAAGCCTTTGACACGGTCCCCCACAACATCCTTCTCTCTAAATTGGAGAGATACAGATTTGATGGGTGGACTGTTTGGTGGATAAGGAATCAGTTGGATGGTTGCATCCAGAGGATGGTGGTCAACAGCTCAATGTCTGAATGGAGACCAGTTACAAGTGGTGTCCCTCAGGGGTCCCTACTGGGACCAGTGCTGCTTACTATTTTAATCAATGACATAGTCTTGAGAGATAAAGTGCACCCTCAGCAAGTTTGCAGATGACACCAAGCTGCTGACATACCGGAAGGATGGGATGTCATCCAAAGAGAACTGGACAAGCTGAAGAGATGGGCCTGTGTGAACCTCATGAGATTCAACAAGGCCAAGTACAAGGTCTTGCACCTGGGTCAGGGCAGCCCCAGGTATCAATACAGGCTGGGGGATGAAGGGACTGAGAGCAGCCCTGCAGAGAAGGACTTGGGGGTACTGGTGGGTGAAAAGCTGGACGTGAGCCAACAATGTGCACTTGCAGCCCAGAAGGCCAACCGTATCCTGGGCTGCATCAGAAGAAGCGTGGCCAGCAGGTCAAGGGCAGTGATTCTGCCCCTCTACTCTGCTCTGACGAGGCCCCACCTGGAGTACTGTGTCCAGCAATGGAGCCTGCAGCACAAGAAGGACATGGACCTGTTGGAGCGGGTCCAGAAGAGGGCCACAAAAATGATCTCAGGGCTGGAGCACCTCTCCTGCGAGGACAGGCTGAGAGAGTTGGGGTTGTTCAGCCTGGAGAAGAGAAGGCTCCAGGGGGACCTTATTGCAGCCTTTCAGTACTTGAAGGGGGCCTACTGGAAAGATGGGGACAATCTTTTTAGCAAGGCCTGTTGTGACAGGACAAGGAGTAATGGTTTTTTAAACTAAAGGAGCGTAGATTTACATTGGACGTGAGGAAGAAATTTTTTACAATGAGGGTGGTGAAACACTGGACCAGGTTGCCCAGAGAGGTGGTAGATGCTCCATCCCTGGAAACATTCAAGGTCAGGTTGGACAGGACTCTGAGTAATCTGATCTAGTTGAAGATGTCCCTACTCACTGCAGGGGGGTTGGGCTAGATGACCTTTAAAGGTCTCTTCCAACCCAAAGCATTCTATGATAGCCTATTAAAATCATTTAAATAGGATTTTGTGAAAGGTAGAATGAGAAGAAGCCTAGAAGTTGTAGTAAGTGACTCTTGGAATACATGACGAAGCAGTTACTTGCCACATCTCTTAACAAAGCCTGAAGGACTTCCACAAATAACAAATGTGAAAATGTTAAATGTGAAAATTATAAAATATATTGGTAATTGCTTTGTTTTAATTCACTGACGAAAAACAAACAAAAGTAGTTCTTTGGGAGGTGTTCTGGGATGGAATTTAGTGAACAGCTTGTACTTCATTAAGACTGACCAATTCTGATAATTTCTGTATAAAGTAATTATCATTACATGGCATTCTAATATACATGCTGTATCAAGGACAAGCATAAAAAAAACAAACCACTTTTGAAGCTTATTTATTTCCATTTGCCTGAAACTGTAGAAACCAGCCACTACATTATCGATGCTATCAAGAAGCATTTGAATAAAAAGTACAGAGAAATCAGAAGCTCAAGCCTATGCTACAGTTAAGCGAAATGTGATATCCACAGCAGTTAAGATGGGTGTCTCAAGCACTTACTCCACCTGACTCTTCTCAAAACAGACCTCGAAAGCAGGTTAACAGTATCATTTGCTTCCAAAGCTATGCATGTTGCAGGCATCTAACAATGAGTAAATCAATTATAGCACCCACAGTAATTTTCAGGGCTGCAGATTAACCAGTCAAGCAGCATATGTTTGCATACAGCGATGATCTATTCAAGGACTGAAGACGAAGTTCCAGGACAGTCTAAACCAGTCTCCCCATCCCCTAAACAAAAATCCCCACCCCTCCTTTGACTCAGCAGCGATGCCTTTATCATCCTGAGCAAGCCAGTTTAGGGAGCTGAACCGGACAGGTCTTTCGCAGTTTTCATTTTTTGGCCATTTAGCTCCTTAAACCTGCAAACTGCAGGGTCAGATAAGTAAAATACTCAGTTCAGAGGCAGCAGAAAGAATATAGCAACCAAGACAGATCATTTAGATGCACAAGGAATTACTCCTGAGAAAATGTGATTTCATTCAAACTTGAAAAATGGCCGGGGGCGGGGGGGAGAGGTGTACACACATACCAAAAAAAACCCAAAACCAAAAAGAACTTGGTTTTTTTATTTCTACCAAAACAACTTCAATTGAGAAGATGTATCGAGTCTTTAGAACTGATTGTTTCTGGTCATATTAATCAGTCTATTTAAAAACAGAAAATACTTTCATAACTCTAAGAAAAATATGCTAAACATAATACCAATAGCTACTAGTTTAGACATAGAAAATGTTTTGCATTTCACTGAGTTATGGTTCACATCCAAGTGGACAGATAGATGTCTTAAGAACACTCCCTACACATTGTAAAGAGTCATCCAGTAAGTTCATCCTTCATTTCCTGACAAACAAACAGAAAAAAAGGCAAAATATCAAAATAGTATTTACAGAATTAAATATAAAACTGTTCAAACATTAATACAGTACCTTCTTTTGCTTAGATAATAGAGCATGAAATTTAAAGAGAGTGAGAAAGAGAAAGGTCATTTGTAAGAAAGTCGTATTTACATACTGCACAAGGGTCACATCCAGCTGCAAATTAACACACACAGCTGTATTAATAAGAATATATTCTGGGAAAAGATTAATCATGAACTACTGTCATTTAAATCATTCTATTTTAAGTTGATCCATCCTTTACAGAGAAATGGTAACATCACTCCACCTCTTCAAATAGATTTGCTTTCTCATTCTATTTAAGACAATGGTCATGACCTCTCTCACAAAAGTGTTGTTTGGATTTATATTAAGTAGTATGAAAGAACGTTTATCCTGAGTTTTGTGTATCTGCTGTCAACTTGAAAATCTCTTCCCTCCCTACCTTCAAAAAAAAATACACCCTGCAAAAGTCCAAATGACACTTTTCCTCCTCAACTTCCTATCCCATTCTGCAGATAAGCCTTAGATATTCACTTACCTTAAATCTTGGCTGGAGTACTGCCGTACAAGTTTATGGACATAAAGACTGCTGGAGCCTAGTCCTGCTGTACAAAACACTGCAGTATTCCTCCACAGCCAGACTAGCTGTCTCGATACATTTGCCTTTGGCTCCTGTCGTTGATTTAGAGTTTGAAGGCTGATCTTTGCACTCCTCGAGAACCCCTGTGTTCATGAACTGCACCTTACAGTATCAAGACATCGGTGAAATCTCCCACCTGAAGATCCTGGTCTATAATCACAAATCTTTTGAGCAAAGAGGCTTTCAACAACAGAGGTGAGTTTTATCATGTCTATCTAGAAGCCTAAAGTTTTGAGTCCAAAACTAGGGAATGAAATTCCACATAAATTTAGGATCACAGAAAAGCTCACCAACTTCTCCAGTGCAGGTTGCATTTCCTAGTCAAATGCTGCTTATTTGCTACAAGATCTGTCTCCCAATATCACAGTTGAGTAAGCCAGCATAACAGCTTACAGAAAAGTGAATGTAATTCCCCAGACTAAAGACGAAGAGAGCTTGCAGGAACTCTGAGGGCAGCCAGCCCCACAAGTCTGAGACAGACTAGTTTTCTTCACTTATGTTGAGCTCATTTTGAAATTTTTTTTCATAACACTGAAGCGTGTTCTTTCAACAACATTTGAAGTTCGTTACAGAAAGTTTCTCCTACATACAATAGAGGTTATCAATTACCACAATTAATTATAAAATAAGCCGTTATGAAATACTATCATTCATATCAAAAATTTTAAATGTATTTATTCTTTTAAGATAGCCTGTGCGCATAGGAAAAGAAAAGGGAGAAAAAGGTAATAGCCGGTTATTTGACAATTTGGGTTGAAATTCCTTTTCAAAGACTAGTCTAGTAACGCAGCTCATATTAAGATGAGCAAACTATATTTAAAATTGAAGTAATTTTCACTAAATGCTTGGCAAAATGAGATGAACAGGACAGAACATCTGTAAGCCAGTATCACCTGATTAAACTTACTAAAAAGCTCAGAGGAAAGAAAAGACAGGTAATATATGTGTTTCCTCACTAAACCTACTGAAAAATACTTTTTATTAATATTTCCAGTGTTACATATTCATATTTGTCAAAGTGGATGAATAACTCGGGAAATAAACAATTACTTAAATAATCACAGGGGATATGAAAAGTAACACTTTTTTTTAACTATTCAAGTCATGCACATGAAACAAACCTCTGGCCAAAATTCACTTTCAGTAATATGAAGAAGTATTAACTTCCAAGTACACATGCATACATGCATAATAAGACATGCTGAGCTTCTACCAATGATCTCAAAGAAAAGCTGACAGTACCATGGAAAACGTTCAATACCTCTAAAATGCAACCCTTTAAGAAAAATAATAAAAAGGTTCTAGCAACCTGTTCATATTTAAAGATGCGATGAATCAGTAATTTTAATTCTGTGACTTTCATCACAGTGGCACAGTTGCAAATATTCCAGTTACACTGCAATTCAAAGTTCACCCAGATATTCTAGGAACAGAACAAAACATCTGGAGTCTGAAAAAATGAAATAAAATCATCACTGGGCTCAGGACATCTGCCCTTTACTCTTCTTCCAATTATTTCTCCATAAGGCATACAAAATACACTCCAAAAATACAATTAAATACCTGAGAAAGAAGGCGTGGAGTTCCAGAGAAATAAGTTGAATGTATTACGAAATTGCTGAACGTATTACTAAATTTTACATAAGGTAAACTGTTTGGCTTCAAAGCAGTAATGACTAAGCTCACAGAACATGCTAACAAAACACACATTCAAACATTAAGTCTAAGATGTCAGGAATCCATTTAAACAAAAAATATTTTTATTAGGAAATACACTTCATTTGTTAGTCTCAATTGAAATGGCTCCATGTCGCTCTAAGATGAGAAGAAAGATGAAAACAAAGAGGGTACAACAAATATCTTACATATCAAACAGATGACCAGAAAAAACCACTACACAGTCACTGGCGACAATCACCAAATCCACAGTCCTCTGGACTAAAACAACCTCATGTCTAATTCAGGGCCGTAAGTAGTCCTACCCACTTACTTGCATCTATTAAATGTTGTAAGCTAAACACGCCTGTAAAACTGTACCCTAATATATTTCTGAAAAACAACCTCCCCCCCTAAAGGGCCTTTCAAAAGACTTTCAAGAATCCATCTATCTAGGATCTATTTCACTTTCATGATTTGTTAAAGAATAAAAAAAATCCTAGTCTAGCTATCTAATATGTTCATCTTGGGGAAAGGAATTTATAATAAAAGAGAGATATGAGAGAACATAGAAACAGCCAAAGAAACTCCCCATTGTAGCAGAGAAACTCTTTTCACCTTTTTTGTTAATAGATGATAAAGTCACATTTTGGGAACATCTGCACAGTATAACAATTTTGGATGTGCTGTATTTGATTTTTCACATTAGTGTTGTGAACAAAGGAACTTTTATGAAAATAACTGACTAATACCATCCCCTGGGATACATACTTTGCTGAAAGAAAATTTCCTTTAGCATGTCTGACCAGGAGACCTAGTATCTACAGGAAGTGATCCCGTCACAGCTCCTGCACTCCAAAGGTGAAAAAATATTTTTTGTTCAACCCTCAAACTGTTTTGTTACCAAAACAGGGCTCTGAACGGCTTAGTGTCAGGCTACAAATAGGAAACAAATTGAATGTAAACTGACTGTGGCAACACTGAATGTGTCTATTCCCTCCATAAAGCATATTTAACATAGTTGTATAAGATTTTCAGACAAAGAGTCAAGAATACCAATTGCAGTTGTAAGTCCTGTAAACTATTGGCCTATTCCTTCACATGAACCTCATGAGATTCAACAGGGNTTAAATAAAGGAGCGTAGATTTACATTGGACGTGAGGAAGAAATTTTTTACAATGAGGGTGGGGAAACACTGGACCAGGTTGCCCAGAGAGGTGGAAGATGCCCCATCCCTGGAAACATTCAAGGTCAGGTTGGACAGGACTCTGAGTAATCTGATCTAGTTGAAGATGTCCCTACTCACTGCAGGGGGGTTGGGCTAGATGACCTCTAAAGATCCCTTCCAACCCAAACAGTCCTACAATTCTGAAAGACTACTGTCATGAGTACTGAAAAAGACAGTCTACATCAGTAATCAGCTATTTTCTTAATAATATGTAGATGGTATTATTAAAAATACTTTTTTCTTTTACCAAAAGCAATGAAGCCGGTGAAGGGCCTGGCCAACAAGCCTTATGAGGAGCAGCTGAGGGAACTGGGGTTGTTTAGTTTGGAGAAGAGGAGGCTGAGGGGAGACCTTATCGCTCTCTACAACTTCCTGAAAGGAGGGGGTAGTGAGGAGGGTGTTGGTCTCTTTGCCCGAGCAACCAGCGATAGGACAAGGGGTAATGGCCTCAAGTTGCGCCAGGGGAGGTTTAGATTGGATATTAGGAAAAATATCTTTATTGAAAGAGTGGTGAGGCATTGGAACCGGCTGCCCAGGGAGGGGGGGGAGTCCCCATCCCTGGAGGTGTTCAAAAAACGTCTAGATGTGGTACTTCAAGACATGGTCTAGCAAGCATGGTGGTTTGGTTTTTTTGTTGTTTTTTTGTTTGTTTGTTTTGTGGTGGGTTTTGGGTTTTATTTGTTTGGTTTTTTGGGTTTTTTGTGGGGTTTTTTTGGGGGGGAGGCGTTGATGGTTGGACTAGATGATCTCAGAGGTCTTTTCCAACCTTAACAATTCTGTGATTCTATAAGTGTAAAACTAAATGCTTATTTTCTGTGGAACCTTCAGAATAGTTCATCCGTGATAAACATACCCACCTCTCCATTAACAACCTAGACATAACCCTTTTTTTCCTTTAAACTTAAACCACCTTGACTCAATATAACACTACTGATGTAGTTGATGTTGTTGCCCTGATGTGAGAATACGAAATCAGAAAACACTATGTAAGTGTAAGGTCAAACTGTATTTGTGTAATTTAATCCAGTCAGGTATCAAAGCAGGCTGCACTGATATCAGTCTGCTTTGTGCCAGTATAACAAAACGTACGTATTAGAGATAGAGCAACAGTAACATGGCATTAAGAACAACTTCCAAATAAGCACTGGCAGCTAAGACTTCAAATTAGTCATTTTGGCATTTCATGTGTTCATGGATTCCACTATTTTCAGCTATTTTCAGAAGAAAATATGAGCCAGTATTCACCTTTAAAACAAGCTTGTTTACACATACAATCCTGGGGTTTTTTTTTCCTAAAACAGAGGGGAAGAAACAACAGATTAAAGCAACAGACTACAATACAAAAAAAATAGGTTTAAGTTACCTGAATTCAAACGTAGACAAGTACTAATAGGAATTGGCCTTTTACAAGTTTCTTTAAAAAATAAACCTTTCCAGTTTCTGTAATTGTAAGCTAGTAAGACAGTATGCTATTACCCCATGACTTTCTTGCATAGGTCCACATGTGACAGCAGAACTTACTTCACTCTTTTATTATGATTCTCTTTTCTTCTAAGTTTTTATTGGTAGATTCTAGCTGAATTGAAGTCCTCTGCAATTTTGAAAGTAGCTACAGTATTTGCACAGCATTACATGGAGCTTTGTTCTTGTCCCCACACTCCCTTCAAAGTTTCATTACTGACATTGCCGTAGGACACATGGGTGATGGCCTGCATTCAAAAAAAGTAAGCTGCGTATTTTTATTAATAAACACACCATTCATTTGAAACGTAGTTCTTTGAGGAAAGGAGATACACTGTGGACTTTTTAGTTTGTTTTGGACAGGTTTAGGATTGTGGGATTTTTTTGGTTTTGTTGTTGGTTTTTGTTTTTTTTTAATGTCATAGTGGCAGTTACGATTGTGTTCTGCAAATCTGCCAGGATTAACTGGGAAAATGATTCGGGTTAGTTTTAAGCCATATTAGCTATTCAAGTCAATTCACAACACACCAGCACAAACATTTGTGTCACCATCAAGGTGGTGTCCCATGGAAGCAGGTGGAGCTACTTCTTTAACTGATAGTGAAACTATTTATGGAACTCTGTTAGTCATTTGGGTTTTTTAAACAGACCCACGTAGCTAACAGAGAAAGAGGTTAAAAAGTTTCTGAGATCACTCAGGCTCACTTTCCCATACTGGAAAAGCTTCTGTCTTCGTCAGATTTCTGAATATTTATTTTTTCTAATAGTAAAAGCTGCTTCATTTCTCCCTCCAGTAGTGTACAAGTCTATCGTTTCCTTCACAAACTCTTGCAAGATAAATATATTTTTGATAAATATATAAAAACTTGATTGTGACTATCCTTAATGACCGAAGCCTTTGAAGAAATCTAAAAATGTACACACACCTTTTTTAAAAAAAATTAAAATCTAGACTATTAGAGAATAACCCAGAAAACCTTATTTCAATTATCAAGACCATCATGTCTATTCTTCCAAATGTGCTACTACTAAAGCAGAAAAGCCAAGTTGGCTCCACTAATAATAATTTTTGCACATAAGTACCACTGAGAATGTATGCCTGTCCTCTGCTGTGCCCACCTTTAAAGAAATAAAAGGGTCACCTTCTTTGTTGTATCTTCCTTCCTTCAGGACATTATAGAATACCTGAAAATAGCTAGGCTACTCTTAATTACTGCTGTATTTACTTCCACATTGCAGACTGGAGTTGTCTGACCCAAGGACCATACTTGCCTATTTAGTAAGCTCGTGTCTGCAAAACCTCATCTCTTCCTGCTTCTACAATTCATTCAGAAACAGATACTGCATCATACAGCATGTTAAAGTTTCCCTAATCCCCTGACTACTCGTGGATTTTAAACGGATGATGACAGAGTTTATCTGAAAAGACAGAAAGACATTCTAAAGGTCTTTGTCTATGGCCGATAGAGATCTTCATAAAGGAATCCGCAGGAATTTTGGTCTCAATCTGACAATTAAGTACCTTGCATCTTAAGAACTGTAGGGCACTGTCTTTTCAAGACAAAGCTATTACAAGAACTCACTCTTAGCTCCTCACTCTTAGCTCCTGTAAAACTTAAATCAGGTATACAAATTTTCTTCCAATAGATAATAGCTTTTCAAGCTAGCAATATTACCCTCATACGTTTGGGCAATGAAATGTTGCCTTAATCACCCTGTCATTTAACAGAAGACATGCATGCCTGCCTTTAATGAAACAGCTGAGTTACAATTCTATCAGAATTTGTTTACACACTGAAATTAAAAGTATCAGGTGAGATCATGGTAGCTAGAAGAAATTTTAAGATGGAAGAATATTTTTCAGTTTATTTAGCTTGTGGTTATTCTAATTTGATTGCTTTCCCCTTTCTGTTCAAATTTGTCTTTGGAATACAAAGAATAAAAAAGCATGATTTGAAACAAAAATATGGCAAGAAATTCAGAGCTAAGTAAATATCCAAGTAACTTCTTGGGAAAACAAAGAAAAATAGGAAAGAGTTTTTAAGTTCATCATGGTTCCATAAGTGGAAAATAGTTTTCCCATGGATAACAACTTGACGTCTCCTAAAATTTCCTTAAGCTTTGGCAAAAATCAATTCCGATAGGCAAATACCACCTTGCCTTTCCATTAAACCTGAGCAGATCCATTCCCACGAGAGCCATCTGAATCAGCTGCTTCCTCGAGGAATCAATTTTTTTACGTTTGAAGGAAAAACTCCTGTGTATCAAGATCACTAGGGTCAGAGGAGGTGTACGCGCTTGGCTAAATATTGTGAGGAAGAAGAAATTTACCTATGTCTCTTAAGAGAGTACTGCGGCACACATCCTATATATATATACACAAGTAGAGAGCACAGACCCATGAGCTAACCAGAAACAGGACAGCCATACCAGTGTGGCACCACCTTACAGCAACAAGAGACTATTACTAGCTGTCTACTAAAGCAGCATTTAAATCTGGGGCAACAAAGTTCTTACATCAACAAAAAACAGTTTGTCAGCTTCACTGCACGTCATTTAGGTAAGAGCATGACCCTAATGTTTCAGGCCACTACAGACAACGTTGTGCCTCTAACTGACTTGGGTTTCTTGTCATTCCTTATTACCCTTCATGGAAAATCTGCATACAACTAGGTATATGCACCTCACTGTCCAAGGGAGTTCTAACATACAAAAAATTGATCATGGAATAGGGCTACATCCATTTACTCACAGACCAGCATTTCCAGAAAGTGAACACAGGAATAAGACCAGATAATTGGAGTTGCATTACTTAGATGAAAAGACCTCTTGCTTCTACTTTACTACATCCTGCCCTACTGAAAGAATGGTAGTACTGAATTTCACCACAATATTTCTTAGCCTGTTCCGTCACACTGAGCCTAATCCAGTAATTAACTCAAAACCAGCAGAATAATCAGCAATTTATGCTTAGAATGAACCTTAACAGTGCTCAGGGTGAATGATGGTTTCCAAGACCACATCTGTAGCAGCCAGTGAAACAACAGCAGCACCTGAGCCCCTGTGCGAGACCTCCATTCCCTACACTGTAACCACGGCACGCTTTTGGACAACTGCAGGCTAAGAACTTAGCTAGCGACAGGGCAAGACCCTGCCAGCTAGAGCACGGCGGGACCCCGACACTGTGTGGTTTACGGTTATAGATGCAGATTTACAGACAGCAGAGATATTGGACTTGCGTGACTATTTTGCATGCAACCAAAAACAAATGAAAAAATGTTAGCGTCCTGTCACAATCTGTAGGTACTTTCAGCATCACTAATCCTACAATACTTCAGCATCCAATATGTTTGTTTCTTCCCCCCCCTTCTTTTCCTTTTTAGAGAACAGCTAACCCAACAGTGATAAGATTTCATATATTAGAAAACAAATCAAGACATGATGACAGTAAAAATAATACCAATACTGCAATTCAGAAAATTACTGAGTATATAAAACCGAGAACAATTCCCATGTGCCAATAAGGGAGTCCGATCACATGGTAGCCTTTTCTGATATTTATGCTCTAGAAATTACGCTTGAAATCAAAATGTAAAAAAGTTTTACCTTGGAATAAAATGTGTATGTGACTTCTTGTAGTGTGTAGAAAGCAGAACTGAAGAAAAGTCTAAAAAGCTTGCACATAACGCCATTCCTCTCCCCCCTCACATTCAGCATCCATTTGATGCAACATGTCGACAAAGAGAAATAACTTAATTGTACATTGCTTGGTTTTGATGCAACAAAAAAGTGCTTGGATTGCAACTATACTGAAACTTCACCAATTTACATCGAAGTCTGAAAGACACACTGCATCTTTCCTCATAAATTTAGACAGTGTGATTTCAAAAAAGGAATACTGTGTTAGCAAACACACTTTCAGCAATATAGTCTAACTGAAACATACCATACTGTACAGAAAACTTAAAATAAACCCTACAGTTAGGCTCAATGTAGTCTCTGGCTTTCTGATTCAGTCAAATAAGTCCTGCAATAGAGTAATATAAAATAAATCTAGGGGCTTTTAATAATGAACACTGTCATATTTTACAGAATTGGTTTTAAAGTTACATTTTCCATTTTTAATATGCTAAATTTTGGCAAAAATGTTTTGACAGGTAGAGAGGGGACGGTTGGGGCTTCTGGCACTTGAGAAACACTGCAGGGCACATGTGGGAAAGAATACTGGTGGTTCTTCTAAAAAAATGAAGAGCTCTGAAATAGTTTATCTTGACACTTAAATTGCTTTTCTGCAGAGGCAGCCAACCATTAAAATAGATGAAGTGATTCACACCTCACAGTGCTACTGTTTCAGGCTTCTACATGTAGGAACCATTCTTCACCATACTGTGCATATTTAGAGGTTTTCTTCATAATCCTAACAGAAATTATTTTCAAAACAGAGAACTAGCTAGGTGTCTACAATTAAAAGGATTTGCCAGCATAGTATTTTTCAGGAGATGCAGCTTATTTCTTATATATTTATCTTCTGATTTGAGCTTAAAATATTTCTGAAACAAAACAAACACTATGGACATACCAAATAGTGTTTCTGCTACCTTATTTGCCACTACATTCAGGTTTTGCCACCAGAATTTTGACAACTGGAGTTCTGCTGCTCCCCGCCCTCACTGACATAAATACCACCATTTCCCGAGTCAAAACAAGCCCTCCAATTCTGGGGAGATGAACAGTGGGGAAACCCACAGGGATGAGGACTAAGGAAAATAAATAAAAAATAAAATAAAAAATAAGTACATTTCATATAACTGAAGTAATTTGATCATAGTAATATCGAACAGTGAACTTGACAGCAATTAAAAAAACAGGGCTTTAGAAAACTTGACTATTTAGTAATAGGAATACTTTTTTATCTTGAAAACACAGTTATTTTTAGCTTTCTCTATCAGATCTATAGCTTAGTTCAGGTGCTTATAATACCAGCATGGATGCAACTCTTAAGTTTAACGGAATTACTAACTACTTTGTACCCACAGAGAAAAAATTAAACATAGAATAATATTTAAATTAATAGCAGTAGCTGCAATACAATAATAAACTGTCAGTGCCTCCTTGCCACATGAGTAATTCAAGTAGTTGTTTTCAGTCACTTTTGATATGAAGGAATAAAATTTTTAAAAAGGCTGAGGGGTACTTCACAATCCAGGCTTATACACCCTAAAGAGGTCATTAAATTGAATAGGCCAAGAATTAAAAATTATGGCTTAATGCCTAAGTGGGCTGACTTTTACTGCTGGAGGAAGAGGTCCTGAGACATTCACTAATAGAAACAGACTGCGCGTGTTTACAGCTGACTTTAGAAAGGTTTTCATTATTCACTAAACCAACAGCTTCCAACACAGTATTATTTCCTGCTCTTCTCCATTTTCTTGCACTATTAGAGGGAATAATTCTATTCCTAAGGCAAGAGCCTTCACAGTTATTCCATCACAAAAGTTTAAAAATTTGACAAAAAAAGCATTCAGAAGTCAAGCATGGTCATAAAATTGTGTAAGAAGGGGCAGAAACAGTATTAAGTAACCCTGTAACATCTTGTATCTACTTACTACAGCTTGTTCCAAATGACTTTAGCTGCACATATTAGAAGTCTACCACAACATACACTCCCCTGTATACCAGATGGTGCCAGAAGTCATTTACAAATAAAAGCCTGTGTCCTATACATGCAGGAAACGACAAGGCTTGTCTCCCTAATCTTGCACTCAACGTAATCAGCGCTAAACTAAAAATGGAGACCAGAACAAACCAGTTTCAGAAACCACAGGGAAAACCAGTTTAAAACTAGTTTCAGTATGAAATAGAACATTTTCATAGCATAGGCAAGCCAAATGATTGTATACCCCTCAACCAAAACCTGTGCTATTATAGTTTTTAGAGCGTAATCTCTTTGAAGATATGTACATACACACTACAGTGAATTTATCAATGCAGAACTCTTCACTTTGAAAAAAAGAAAAATACAGAGGATCAACTTGTACAGGAGCAACACAAGTAGACTATGTTTTCCAAATTCACAGCTCATTCAATAAAAAGTCATTTTCAAGAAACACACAAGGGTATTTCTCTGTATCTACACCATACTAGGGTAAATCTACACTGTTTAGAGGACAATGTTTGATATTTAATAAACAACTCGGCTACAGACTTCGGACAACTACCTTTTTTTCCTTCTAATTGTTTATTTATTTGGTAATAGTAACAGTCAACATTATTTGTTCTGAGACTAAAAAAAAAGAATAAAAAGAATATTTGGTAAAGATTAGCTTTTTCTTCTTTCATTGCAGTTCAAACCTTCTTTCATGTCTGTATGTGACCTCCTCTTCATTTCCTCCTGAAGTATAAAAAATTCTCGTTTGGATGAGTCACCCAAACTTTATCCTGCTTTAATGCAGGATCCTGCTATTCTCTACTTTAAATATAGACTTAATAAAATCAGTACCCATGATTCGGAACAGTCAAAAGGCAATAAAGCAACCACTCAGTTATCTGAATCTTCAAGGTCCAGAATTAACCACTTTGTCATAAAGCTTCCTCATGATCACCTTTTCTACATCACATAAATTCATTCTAAATATTAAATTCTTCTCCAGTATAGGGTTAAAAAAAAAATAAAATTCATCATCTCCATTTCATGTAGTGGGAAACAAAGAAATGACATGCAGTACCAGCACCAGATTAGAGTTCAGACCCTCCTGCATGCCACCCTTTTTATTTATCCCTCTGTTCGTACTGTTTGAACAACACCGTCCTACCAACAAAAATGAACGATGATACGAATACGGCATTGAAGTAGCAATGCTGCACACTAACATCAAAACCCAATTTTTCCCATGCGGGCACAGAGAAAACACAAAATATGTCATCGATGACCATTTGCAAAAGATTTGACTTAGGTAAGTTGTTCTACATAAAATAATGAAAGACAGGCACAACAAAAAAACATCTGTATGTGGCACCCAGATTGTTTTTCTCCTCATATCTGTCACCTCTCAGATCCTACAAAAACAGAAGTAGGGATCCAACAGGAGGGATGTTTCACAAGCCGATGAAGAAATTTGCATCCATCCCATTACATGAAACAAAACAACTAAACTCCATATTTCGTAGAAGAAAGAAAAGGCACCTCTCAGTAGCTGTAACCATAGCGGATGAACACAGAAAAAAAGGAGAAGCTAAGTCCACACCACATAAGCAGCTGTTACTGATTGAGGCTATCCAACCTAGTGAAATTTGGACAAAATTCACAGAAACACAATCTTCCAAGTACAGAGCCTCTGCACATCAGGGAAGGGCCAAATCACTGTTTTAAGCATATGGTCTTAAAACTTTGTTAGCAGGTGATGAATATACTGTTCCAAAATAAGGATGCAAGTGACGCTTCACCTGCACTAAAGCAGCGTAAATGTCGCTGGCTGTGAAGATGCACTGCTGCTGGTGATACGGGGCGTTCTGACATTTCACTACTGTAGCAGCAAAAGCTTCACGCACAGTAGGCATGGCTTTGGAACTGAGCACTACTCTCAACGTTTTGTTTACATAGCAAAAGACTCATTAAAATAAGTTTATTACTAGCAAAGGCTGCCAATATAAACATAGTATTCTTGTTCTTAACCAATGGGATGTACCAAGAAAAAAAAGTATTTTCAATAAATTTGTTACCAGAAACATTTGGTGCTTTTCAATATAACAGTTTAGAACGACCTTGGACACAATACAGCATCTCACCTTCCCCTCCCCCCCAAAAAACATCCTTATGGGTTATAAAAACATATACATTTAAAAACTATATATATTCTTTTGTTGTGTAAAACTCTACTACCAAATTTCAATCACTTCCATCCTTAAAAATTCAAGGTCAGTTCCTCTGTAGCAGTGATACAATTCCAGTCACATTTTGTAGATCAAACACTGGCAAGAAATCATCAATTGACAGCTGCAGAGATTGGTTACTGTGGTAGCATTTTTTGTTTCTTTAAATTAGGCAGCTTTTGTTACGGCTTGCATTACTAGACACAGCCAAATGCTTTGGCATTGCTCTGCCATTAGTTGAAAACTGAAAATGTACTTAAAAAAACAGGTTTTAATCAGTATTTGCACACATTCCTGAGTCACTGAGGCTACTAATACTTGGAAAAGTGAAGAGTTCCTGAATTTTTATTCCATCACATATAAAGCAGAAGAGAACTATGATAATTTGATAGTGTGGCTGTCTTTTTTTTTTTTTCCCTTCAGTTGTTACAGAGACTGAACAACTAAAGGATACTAATGACCCACTCTGCAATCAGATCAATACACGTGAAATATTGGGAGTGAACATCCCTTTTGTGAACGCACACACAAAATCCCCATGCATCTCACGTGTGGCAGTAAAAGTATTGAAGCTGAGCAAACTGGCGTTTTTCCTTTCTTAAACTAAACGTGAAATGCTTTAATCCTAGCATGGAATAAAACAGAATACAAGAACATGTAAAACTGTCAGAAAATAGAACTGTCCTTTTCCAGTTAACTATTGCTATATATAAATCCATCACATGCGAACAACGAACAGAAGACAATTCCATTTCTTTAAAGCTCATCTTTTTCAACTGCAGTAGGCGTTCTGAAATTGCATATCAAACCCAGAAAATTTCTAGAAAGAGTCAGAAGCTAAGAGAGAAATAACAACAGCACAACAACTGTAACAAACAAGAAAAAAATATTTCTTCAAGAACAGAGAATCACTTGGCCTTTCAACTACTTACTGGGCAATGAATTTCAGCTCAGATCCTGCTAACTGCTACATATTCAGTTCTTCCCTGTGCTTGCTGGCTCAGATTAACACACCAGATTGTTCTTACCGATTCAAAATTATGTGGTAATAAATTTAGGAAAATGAGACAACTTTCACATTAAATATGCAACTTTTATATTAAATTTGAAACACTTGGAAAGCTCCTAAGGCCAAAATCCTGCAAAGGGACACATGTGTGTCAGCCATGATGATCTGGAGACCCTGTATTAACAGAGCTCAGCCTAGCAATCTGCTAAATTAACACTTTTGGTATAAAGTTGGTATCTGTCCAGTTGATGAGATTGCTATGGACAGATGCACCTATTGAAAGGATCAGAGTCACAGCTCTGTCTGCAACCCACTTTTTGTTAGGAGTTAAAATTTTAGGGTCTCAATGGCAAGGATCAACTAAGATGAACATCTATTCATGTTCAAACTAGTATAAATACAGTTTACCCATTAGCTTTATTTTAACAAAGAAATAAAGAGCAAATTAGTTCAGTTTGGGTTTGGGTTTTTTTAAGTTTTAAGGCATGTATATTCCAAGACACTTAAGCACTCTCCTGCTAATCGTCTCTCCATTTCTTAGACCACCATGGGCACGTTCCCAGCATAGCCCAGCACTGTGCTCACAAATTTCAATGCTGTTCTGCCTCATTAACAGTTTTAAGAACTCCTTCTTTCAAAGGCTGACACGACCATAGCAGAACAGCCAGAAGATACTCAACATTTAACATCTCTAGTGTAATGTCAAGGTTAAGCTTAACATCAAAATCCTGAGGCTTGCACTGAACAGGACCAAGGGCAGACACCAGTTCCTTTCTCTAGGCAACTGTACTTGACTGCAGCTCCAGCAAAAGGACCTGGCAAACAGCTGCAGGGAAGAGGATGATAAGATTTATCAGAGCTGTTTGCCACCACCATAAAACTCTAAAGTTGAGTTCAGCACGTGCTGACATGATACAATTACACATGGCAAGGGAAGTGGAAGTCTGGATTAGTTTTACACAGCCTACATTGACCTATCTGCTCTAGTTTTAGAACACATTAAGTGTGCAGCTAACACTTACCAACGCACCTTTAAATAACTTGTATTTAATACTATATAAAATAACTCAATTAATATTGTAGATAGAGCACATATGCAAAAGCATAAAAACACAAACGCATCTGAGAACCGTTAAGCTCTTCTTAAATGTAGCTGTCAACTAGGAACTATTTGGTAGGAATGTATTTATAGAAGGGTTTCTTATAGATCACCCAAGGTCAAATACCATTAAGCGCTATCATCAATGTGTACATGCAGTACACATAAAAGTGTCACTTCATTAAATTAATGGATGACACAAACTGGCAGAAGAGCAAATAATAAGAATACAGTAGTTTTACAAAATGATCTGCACAATCTAAATGCAATGCACAAACCGGTTTTCATAACCACTAATGCAATGTTACACAACCAAGAAGAGTAAGAGACCGTATCATAGAAAGCTGTGACAATAAAAAATGTTATTTTTCTTAACATAGGCAACCTAACAAAGGCTTTCAACACAATATAATGAGAAAAAGAGCACTCGGTGGATGTCTAAAGGAGGTGGCAAAAACCACTTCCCTTTGTAGATGTCTTTGCTGAAACCTACCATGGAACAGTGTACACAGTTCTGGCGTTCCCATTTTCATCTCTTTATCAGACCAAAACCAGCAGAAACCCACCAAGTGCAGGCTATGTGTTTGAACCATGCTAACAAGTAAAAAGTCCTCTATGATAATTTTTTTTTTAATTTAGCAGAAAAAGGATGGTGATAACCATGCCACACATTTCCCTTTGCACTTTTTTTTTTTTAATTCTGCCTTCACAACTAACTACCAGGACAAACTAAATGGCGAGTTCTCCATCTTTTAATGCCAGTGAATTGAGGCTGCATGTCTTTTTCACAGATATATTCTAATCAAACACAAATGGTTATGCTCAACACAAGCATAAACAGACAAGTGTTAAGGCATACAATACAGCAAAAATCACACTGGAAAATCTAACAGTCTCTCCTGAGCCCCAAAGGGGGATGGGAAGAAAATAATCAATCAACGTATTTGGCTTCATAGATTTGCCTGCTGAAGAAATAGATGGATGTAGTCAGCCATCCTGTGGTCAGGAAGGTACACAAAGAAAGTCTCTTCATTTAGAGCCACAGAATAAATTATCTCTTGATAGGCAGTGGAATTGGTATCTAGAGAAAGACAGCTTATTACCTCAGATTTTCACATCTTTCAAATTTGCACCATGTGCTGTAGATTAACAGTTACTTTTTTGCTTTTTACAGCTTCCCAAAAACAAAGCATGCACACAAAATGCAGAATAGCAGCTGTTTATGACTTTTTACAGCGTAAGGAAATGAATTCCATTTTGAATTCCATTCCACATTTTTAGTTTTGGTTATGTTATTTTTGGAGGATGAAACAGTGGCATTCCAGCTAGTCTTTTTAAGACGTTTTCCCTGACTCTTAGTTTCTGTTGCTGTATTTCTACTTCTAACTGAAAACACATTTCCACTTACCATAATTTACACTGAAAGTGAGCTGTTTAGTAAACAAGTAAATTTTGCAATTTGAATATGTTTTCATACTCAGACTGCCTAGCAGAATGCCAGTACAAAATTAATGTCAAATAGCATAAAGCAGCAATACCAAAGCCCAAAAGAAAAAGCTTTTACAGCAAATCCATTGTGAATTTCCTAAATAAGAATAATAAATAAATAAACCTGAAGTAGTTCATTATTTCCTACACAGACATGTAGAATGCACAAGCTAGGAAAGTTGATTGATTAGCATGATATTCTACTTGCTGCTAATTTTTTAAACAATACTTACAGAGAGCGTGCAGAGAGCAAAAGTGATGACCTTTACCATAAAAAAATATGCATTTACAATCCAGCTGACACTCTCTCGTGGTTTGCTGATTTGTCCAATGTATTACATGAAGGGGTCTGCATTGTAAGCACACAAAACTGCAACAAAAATCAAGTGCTAAGCAGCCCAGCCTCTATTTTGCAGTTTGAATTTCTCTTCAGAATTATGAACAGTTTTTAGTGTATCTAATCTATGCCTAAGGCAGGGGAGGCAAGAGAATAAAAGAAACACACTGTTGAGTATAAAAGCAGAGAGTGTGAAAAAGTCTACTGGGGTTAAGTATTAACCTGATGCATTTTTCAGAACGACTGTACTATTTTTAACTGCTCTTTTTTGGCCACAGGTCAAAGTTTTCCTAGCAAAATACCAAAGTGAAAATGCTGGGAGCGAAGCCCAGAGGCAGCTCTCTTTGCTTTGGCCTAAGCAAAACCTTATCTGAATCCAGTTAGATATGTAGCACTCTTTCCCACTCCCCTTCATTGACTACCATGGGTGTCATTATGCCCCTGAACATCTATGAGAGGAGTAATACAGCACTGAAGTCTTGAGAACATTTTTCAGATGTTATAGGAAATTCCTATATTCTCCACACAGCACAGGCATACATACTGTTCAGTCAGTTCCTGTATTTTTGGCCAAACAGAACTGAGTCATTTGAAAGCAGTAAAAAAAGAAAAAAGATTCAGTCTAAGTGCCTTAAGCAACTCTTGGAAGGACTGCGATTTTTTCCCCCTTTTTCTGTTTCTCATAACAGGGACATACTGGAAATCTTGGGACAGACTGGAAATATAAGGTTTGAAGACCCTTAAGTTCAGTTAAAAAAAAAAAAAAAAAGAAGAGTCCCTCTCACTGCCTTTCCAGGGTTTGGATGTTTTAAACGGGGAAATATAACTCCCTTCCCACTCCTTCCTGAGGGCATGGATTCCTTACTAAAGGAAATTATACTTCATAGACTCGCACAGAAAAATGCTATTTCAAACAGGAGACAGACGAATCAATTCGCCCCAAAGGAAAATAAACGTGACCCCCCAGGACCCCCCCCCCAGTTACATTTCTCCCTTAGGAGTGCCCTTTCCCTGAATTATTTCCACATCGCCCAGCAAACCTCAGCTTTCCCGGAGGAGGGTTTTCCCGGGGGGCTGAGCGGATGGGTACCGGCTGCCCGGCAGCGCACACAAAGGCAGCAGGGAGGTGGGGAACGGACACGCTGGGCTCAGGAGGCGCGAAGGCAAACGCCGAAGCGATGGGGGAAGAGAGAGAAAAACCGGCGCTTTCCTCCCCAGCTCAGATCCTTCCGGCGCCGTTTCTCCCCTTCCCCAGAACACGCTGCGGCTCCGCGGAGAGCGCTCGCCCTCGGC
>VZTL01036065.1:0-24294 GCA_013400535.1 Scopus umbretta
CCCAGCTTGGTGTCATCTGCAGCACGGCTTGGTAGGAACAGGTATGTGTAGTGACTAAGCTGGTGCCAAAACCTTCCATTCACCCTATGTATGTTTGGTTTTATTTGGTGGGGTGGCGTGGAGCGAATGCCCACAGTGCTGGAGAACATGAAGCATGTTCTTCAAGTGCACCCGTGGAGCAAACCCGTTCTGGCTGAGTGCTGTGGCGAGAGCCAGAGCTCTGTACATGAGTGCAGTGTGGAGACTCATGCTGAAACCGCCCTCCGGATCTGAATGGAGAGGCTGATACAAGCTTATCCTTTTTGTGCCTGTGATGTTTGTCTGTACATCCCCCTGGCTCAGTTCCCTCCAGGGTCAGGAGGAACCTTTGCACCAGCACTGCCCTGGGATGCCAATTCAATGGCAAAAAGGCTATCTAGTGCTTGGTGTATCTCTGTCATCTCTTCTGGAAACATAGATGACTAAACCCTTATTAATAAAGGAAAGTGGAATTTAACATCACATCACCAGGGCCTATCAGTAAGGGATTCTTACCAGAAATACTGCAGCAAATGTGATTGGCAAAGGAGATAGGAGGTTATTAATTTGAAAGTGTTGTGATAACTTGTCAGTCTTAAAAGAATCATTTTTATAAGACTGACATAGAATAGATTGAATTAATACTCCTTCTAATAATGTCTTGATCTTTTGTAACTTCAAATTCCCCCAAATTCACCGTTGCTTGTAAATCTCTAAACATTATATCAGAAATTATTGGTGTGATTATATTTTTTTATTAAAACTCGGGTGAACAGACACTTGTTTTAAACTATTTAGAATAGAATAATGATAATGGTAATTAGCTGCTGTAAACGGAGGGGAAGTGAAAGACTTTTGCTCAGAGTTTCACAGCACAATATGGGAACAATTACCTTTAGACTTTGCTTTTCACAGCAGAGAACACATTTAAAAATTTGAAACCAGTGGCCTTGGAGAACCTTTATGCATCACTTCTGAACATTAAGCCCCTTTTATAACGCGCCACTGGTGAGGGCAGTGTGGCTGGGTCCCGCCCCAGTCTCTTGGGAATTGATGGCAGTTGCCTCTTAATGAGAAAGGCACTGAAACTCAGCACCAATGTCACGGTGGAGTCCCTGCTGAGAAAATGACACCAATGGAGAAAAAAGTTCCTCTTTTGGTAAGATGCATGAATATAAAGAGACTTATAATTGGATTTTCTTAAAGACTTGGAGAACTAACACTCTTACAACTCTCCACATTGAAAGGAAGTTCTTTTAAATTCTATTAGTTCTTCAGCCTACATTTTTTAGAAAAGTAAGATGTATGGCTTCTGAAGAAAACCAGGAACAATGAAGTGAGCAGTATTTGCATTCACAAGTTATTCTGTGGTGGCACGTTGTCATCTTTTGTTGAAATATCACAACTTTCAAAAAGACTTCTTTGAAGCTAAAGAATTATATTTCATCTTGTTTTCTAAAAAGTTACACTGAATACACACTTTGAAATGACAACGTGAGATCTGGCTGCCCTTTAGCATTGGTCTGTCACCTAAGGTGCCTGTGTTCAAATCAAGGTCATTGTGTTTTCTCTGATCTGTGGATCATAGTATACATCAGTCTATATCCACACCACCGGCATCCCAACATTTGCTACGAAAGACTATGACATATTCCATTTGGAAGATGAATAAGAGTGAACTAATAAGGGCATTAGATTTAAATACCAATCTCTGCATTGAATGTTTCCTCAAGATCAAAGTTAAGATCGATGCAGGGATATATGCCATATGGAATTAATACTCTACAAGATTGAAAAGAAGATGTTTTAAATGTCTGAGGACTGTAGTGCTGAAAGACTTCTGGGCTCACTAATCAGTAGGAAGGCACAGTCCCAAACTTTTAAGACAAAACAACCATGGTAGAATTATGAATCAAGAGACTCCTCCAGCCTAGAAACAGTTTCTTCCTTTAGGCAAATTGGGAACAAATAGCAACAACAGTGTACAACCAGGCTTAAAATGGGCATTAAGAGTGTATCTGCATTAGGAGAGCAGCCCAGCCACAAATGGGCATTCAGTGCATGGGGCCAGAGTAGGGATAGTCTGAATTAAAGAAATGTGCATGGGATTAACATCAGGGTCTCCGAACCACGTGTTCCTCTCTACTACCTGTAGGTTTTCACCCTGGTCTGCACTGGCGACTAAGGTAGGCACAACCAAAAAATACCTGAACTTTTCAGTGAAGAAACTCAGTGAGCTGCTCTGCGTATCATAGATTTTAATGTACTCATTGACTATCTTACTGCAGTCTTATCCTATTAACATTGTGCTTTTATTCAGATAGCTACCATTTTGCAGAGGTCTGGAGTCCAGCCCAAAGCCTACTGCTGACTTCTCCATGACCCAGGCAGAAAGCTCACTTCATGCACTGCCATTTCCCTGTTAGCTAAAGGGAGAACAGTAGACTTTGGCTAACTTGTGAGGCCTGTTTTATTAATCTGGGAAAAATGCTTTGTAGCATTTTAAAGTAAGGTATATAGGGAAGTTGGTTTTCTTTTTTATTACTTATGGGCAAATCCTGAGCCTCTTACACAGACAAAACCCCAGTCCAGAGTACTTCTGAGATGAAATAGTGACTAGGCCAGCATTTGTTGCTGTGACTTTGATGGCTCTCTGGTTATGATGCCCAGTGAGCTCACTGCTTTCCAAGAACATGCCCAAGATCTGGCAGAAACATGTTGTTTCAGGACGACTTGCTCTTAAAGAGGCATCAATTTTGCTTTAAGTGCTATTCCATTAAGAAGAGCTGCAACTGATGCTCTGACTTTATGCTAATCTGAAGTCTGAAAATTGAAAACATAGACTGTTCAGCCATTAGAAACCTGCACATCGATTAAGAGATCTGATTTTGAAGCCTTGCCAGCTTTCCAGATTTCATATATGACCCTGAATAATCACAGGGCCAAATCCATAAATGGGTGCATTAACCCCAGTTGAAGTTCCTCTCACTTTGCCATGGCCCATGGAAGCAATGGTCTCTGGCGTACACAAGGAATCTGTGTCTCACAGAAAGATCCTTCCCACCTGTTTTTCCAGGCAAAGAAAAATAATCCACCTTTTGCAAGTGCTGATCATTTTAGCTGAGCTACTGAGGAAGCCTGGCCCATTGGGCCAAGGATGCCTTCTTCAGGCCCCAGGTACCTTGAGCAAGGTCCCTGATTTTATACTACTAGGTTTCCCTAGTCCTTCTTTGCACATGGACAGAGCATCCGCATTGCAGACTTTTGTGGTTGGAAGGACCACTGGGGTGCCAAGCATTTCATTGCCCAAATCCCAAGGGAATCTGGCCCTTCTCTCCCAGCTGGGAACCATTCATCTCTCTGTGTGTCAGTTCCTTATTTGTACGGTGGAGATAACGGCACTACCCCATCCCGTAGGGATTTTGCAAACAGAAATCTATGAATATAGTCCTTGGGATTAGCAGAAAGACTGTGATGATTGGGACCATACAAATACCCAGATAGATCTCTTAGGGAAACAGCTGGTAAAGATATTGGGAGGGATTTAATTCCCTTCTGAGCAATTAAAATGAGAGAAGGCCATAGTTCTAACTTACAAAGTAAGAGAGAGTAAAACTGAACTGTATTAGATTTTATTCTACTTAAATGAGAAAATCTGCAGATTTTGTAATTAGGTAGTAGAATTCTCTGATACATTCAGTTGCTTTTACTACCCAATGGTTTACAAAATAGGAGTCATCTAGAAGACCTATTGTAATGGGTGTAAATAAACCCAGTGCCAATTAATATGAATGGAAAATGTTGTACCCGAACAATCACAAGCCTGGAACAGTGAGACTGTTAGTGCTGTCATTTATGGAGAAACCAGTGCTGAAATATCTGCAGCAGAATCTGCTTGAGATTCAAGGAAGAATTACATAGCCCACTAGTGTTTCTGTCTCCAAAGGTCAGCTGCGGAAACAGATGGTTGGGAGAAACTGGCTAGAAATCTTATTGCAGTGGATATTAGAAATGAAGATAACTTTTAAATCAGCAGAACAAAAGGTACAAATATTATGACTTGTGATCACAGCCTGCGCTACTCCATTGCCACTCTCCTAAGTTCTTCTATATGATATCATGAGTCTGAGTCAAGTGAACGGACGTGCTTGCTGTGCTGAGACGCTCCGAAATCTCATGACACCTCTTCTGCCCCCATGGGATGGGGAACGGGGCAGCTTGAGCACCTGGGACCTCAGTTCACTCATTGCGCACATTTTCTCTTGGTGGCGATGCCTCAAGTGAGCAGAGAAGTCCTGGCGATCGTTACTTGTGACTTGTGCCAGGTCCCAGTGCACGCTGCCTCTGTGGCAGTTAACGCCGTGGCACACAGACAGCACCAGCTGCTGGGGCTCTCTCTGGCTTCTGTTTATTTGGGCTTTGAAAACTGTATTTCTTAATGCACCTCTGTTTGTTTATTTTTATGCTTCCATACACTTTCATTCTGAAGCCTATTAGCTTGCATTTATTAGAATTGAATTTTTGTTTTGCATAATCAGTCTTTGCTATAATACCACCGTTGTTCCAGTATTGAACAAATCTTTGTTCCATCACTGCTGATTTTCTTCACCTATGGAGAACTACGGTGTGTGGCTAGCGCTCATTAAACCCTATCTGCAAGCAGTTTAGCTTGCTGCTTGTGTCAGTCCTAAGCTTAGCGAGAGGGTAGGAGGACAGAGTCCAGAGGGCACAAAGGAGTAGAGAGGGCCATTTTCAGACAAAACAAGTGCCATATCCCACTATGGGGGCTGAGTCCAGACAGTACATAGGGTTGACTAATTACATAGCTGCATGATGCTGGATGCTGTACAGATGTACCGTACCTTTCTCTACACCCTCACAGCCAATGGCTCTTATATCATGCTAAGCCTTTCATGATATTTCAGCTACAGGTACTTCCAACTCCTCTATACAGCTACAGCTCTTTTCATCCAACTGCACATCTCTTGACAAATGCCATTTTGCCCTCATATTCCTGCTAGAAGTTATTTTACTGGCCTGTCACTGATCATATTACTTTTCCGTACACATCTCTACTGGTTTCATCTTCTCTATCACATCAAACAGAAACTACTCATCTTTGTATTTAAGGTTTTTCTTACCTCTTCCCTCCTGTGTATTAGCTGTATGTACTATTCACTCCTGTAAGGTCAGTTCCCAAGTCTGCCTAGACTAGCAGGCTTCATTGCTTAGTTGCTGTGTTTCTAACAGGCATCTTCATGGTTTTCCTGGGCTGCCTACACTCCTGGCAGAATCTCTGCAAACACTGCAAAATTAAGCATCACCTGCTCTCCAAGCCAACAGGATCCCTACACATATATGGACACCGGTGAAAGCACTGCTGAGGCTGAGACTGTGGCCAGCATTGTGTTGGTATCTTCTTGCCTGTGCACATGAATCCACTGACCCTTTTTTCTTACTTAAACAACTTGCTGGCTCTTGCTCTCTTGCTTAGACAACTTGCTGTCTGGTCCACACTGGTAGCAAGCCCACTACACAGGGGCAGGGGTGATGGCTGGTACTGTGAGGCTGATGGAGGGCTCTGCCTTCACCTACCCTACCTCCAGAGCATTATTGATGATTTCAGGTGCATTGACAGGCAGGATTTATCTCACCTAATACATGCGTCCGAAGCTTATTTTATCCTAAGATAAGTACACAAGTATTGTGTCTGCTCTATGGGGTTTCCTACTTTCCATGGGCTGCATGGGGAGCCCAAAAGGATCAGCTTAAACCCATAAAACAAGATCTAGTGCCTGAGGGTGAGCCAGAAGTATCCTAACTGCGTCCCCCATCTTCAGCGGCACAGCAATGACCAGACAAGTTTTGCACTCTTCCATGTTTCTCCTGCACCAAAACTGACCATAGGGTAGAGGGGCTGTGTGGGAAGGTCTGAGAGGGTTTTGAGTAGGGAAAGCAGATGAAATGGCTTTTGGACGTGAAACAAGTGACAGGATTTTTCTTCCCTCTTCCGAACCCTATTAATTTCTTCTTCTTTTTTTTCAGAGTTAATACATTTCTGTCAAATGAGTATTGTCCAAATTCCTATTTAAAATTTTCCTTGAGTCCTGCTTTTCAATTCATTCATATTTTTAAAATGAAGCACAGTATTTACAAAAATATCTGTGCCTTATATGTCAAACATACACTGCATTTAGTGTCAGGGATTATTTGACAAACTCAACCAGTTACATCCAACAATATTCTGCACACATTATCCGTATACTTTAATTTGCACCTCATTCATTCTGTCAAAAATACCAGAATAAAAAAACCCTCGATCTTAATTGATAGTTTCTTCTCATCATTGCTTTCTTCATTTGCGATTTGGTAACAAAAATAAAGGTTGCTTTGGAAGTTCACCTAAAAGATGAGTCTTGTCCAGTTTCTATATGACTTTTCCCCAGAAAGCCTGTTAATAAAGTGAACAGAACATGAGGTGGAAAGAGGGGAGCCTCCCTACATGTGGCGGGAATCTGCAGAGAGCCTGGGGAGGACTGCAAGCCAAGGCTCACAGCACAGGTATGACAGGGTCCTCAATTTCCAGCCACTGGTGGTTTTCTTCATATTGCAATAAACTTTTGTCAATAGAGATCAAGTTCAAGAATCAAGACTACCAGCTCACAAAATGCATCTATATCACTCTTTGAAACTGAGATTACAGTTATACCTTTTAATAACCACACTATTCTTTGAAATACCTTTTTGTTAACCTTAATATCCAATGGCAATTTAGACAGTCTTAATCCTATTTGTGGAATCAGAGTGAAGTCCCACTTGACTGACTTTGGGGTGCTGGATTTTAACCTGGATATCAGTGTTCAAAGTGGCCTCTGAGCATCTACTCTACCTGTGCCTACTGCACTGCGAAGTCCCACGTCTCTCAGACCTCCTGTGAGACACAGGACAAAGTATTGGTTTATATTTTGTGGAAATGGAAAATATTGGGATGAGTATAGGTGGGAAAACCACGTCAGACAGGATAATCAAACTTTACTGTAATTACAGTCCTGGCACAGCTGGTTGCACGTTGCATGAGGATCTGAAATGATACGATGATATTATAGAGTGTGGGAAGCAGGCTTGGCAATGTCAGCTCTTTCCTTGTTGAAAATACTGTCTGAGAGGAGAACATGAGTGCATTTTATCTGTTTACTTTTAAAATCTCTTTTCCCTTGGGTAGGGTCCACCATTCATTCCATTAAGAAACAGGAACTTCCCATGAATCCATTCTATTTAAAGGCAGTACAGGTGAGAGGACTTAGTCATCCATTTCAGTGGTGTCATCCCCTCCATAAGCTGGAAAGTATAGTTAACACAAATACCAGCTGACATTTCACATAAATAGGGCAATCAAAGGCTAGAGAAGTTTTCTCAGACTCCAAAATCAGGCAAATAGTGTTTCCAGAAGACAGCCTGTTCTGCCTGCAACCGTTTCCTGAGAGATTTTGCCACGTACAAAGTATGATCCTCTATGAAAGTGGTGTGGAAGCAGAAGTCCCAAGAGCAGGGTGTGCAAATAAGATCAACCTGTTTATCCCAGACTTTGACACCCTGTTATTTCTGTGTGTGTGATGACTGTTTCTGCAGCAGGAGGTGTTCAAGGAGATTGCTCCTCGAGGGGCAGTAGGGGCCAGGAGCTGGGCTGGGAGTCTAGCACAAGCTTCTGTTTTTTTGGGAGAGAGTTTTAACATGGGCTGGGAAGGCAGCTGCTGGGGAATCCATGCCTTCTATGCCTGGAGGAAGGTTGGATGCGGCCCTGATAAGGGGAGGACAGATGATCTGGACAGTCAGCAGCCCCAGTGCTTGAAACTATTGTGGTTCATTAATGGGCGATTGCTCTGGCAGGGCTCTTGCTATAGCAATCCCCTTGCCACACAATTCTGAAAGGGTAAGCGTGCCTCATGCCCAAGCAACTAGCAGAGAATAGTTGCAGCACGTCGTGCTTTCCAAAGCCTTCTGGGGAACCCTGCACACGCGTCCTATTTCCTCCAGCCCCCTGACAAAGTGGCACAAAACAAAATCTGATTTAAAGCTTCTGTTCGCTTGTCTCAATAGACCGGGGTTCAATCCAAGCTCGCACGCCACACTGCTCATCGCATTTGACAGTCCAGACTTGCATCTCCAGGACAAGAAGGGCTGCATCCTGCAGCCACTCTCATTATTCCACTCCAGTTAATAATGTCTGTTTCTGTATGGGAGGCTTTTTTTTGCATGGAAAAGTTAGGAAACACTTTGAGCAACATGATTTTCCCAGATATTATATTCATTATTTTCTCATCAATGTAATAGACAGATTCTCCTGTGATATGACAGGGGCATTAATAGAGATTACAGCTGAACAATCCCCTTTTATGAGAACAGACCCTTTATCACTGTCTCCTACGCCTTCTGCGATATTCTGTGGTTTTGACAGAAACTCAGTTTCTGAAATCTTAAGGAACTGTATTAAATACTACTGTCATGATTTCTTTTCACTGTCCATTCGGCTTCTTCTTTCTTATTCTAAAAAGAGAAGCCTCAATTCTGATATAGAATCTGCGTAACATGAACAGCAAAGGGAGCAGCAAAGCATCCAGGAGAGCCTTTTACAGGTTTTCCCTCCTCCTCCTCCTGCCTGAGATTCCCCAGGTGCTCCTCCACTTGCCATTGAAAAAACAACCCTCGTGAAACTTAAAATCTGCTCTAAAAGCAAGGGCCTTTGGGCTAAATTAAAGTGTTAAATATGCTACCACAGCCCTGCTTAACTTCACTCAGAGTTGAATGTATAGATCTAAAGATAAAATTTCTTTTTCAACCTATATGTTTGAGACAGCATTCTAAAAGGGGAAACAAAGGCCGAGGTTTTCCTGTCGTAAGCAATTTTTGGGAGAATTACCTGAGAAATTTGCTGTTGTGCTCCACATATACCTGCTATTGTATTAAAAAAGATGCCACACATGTAGCATGCCTGGAAGCATGACACAAAAGAAAAATCAGGGAGGTGCCACCTATAATTGTTTCAGTCTTTTGAAATCTTTGGAAATGCTCAGGTATTTGTATTTTTTACCTCTGATATTTCATCTTGTAAATAGGCCTGTTTAAAACACAGTAAAAGACAGGAGTAAAAGCGTCTGAATGAAGGGAAAAATTCCCACTCAGCTTCCCTCACTCCCATTTCTCCCAATTTCCACTCACAGTTCAAAATCAAAACCTTCCTCTACCTCAGATCCCAAAGGTGGACACACTGAATTTTCCACACTTTGATGCATTTTTTTTCTGTTTTAAGAAGAAGAAGAAGAAAAAAAAAAAAAAAGCTGTGTTCTTGGTAGAGAGGTACAGAGTGGATATTATCTAAACTTCCAGTGAATCACAGCTGACAGTGTTGCTATTTCTAGGCCAGAGAATCACTCTTTGAACAAAATGCAATCGCTGTGTCTTTTCAACCTGCGCTTCAGCAGAGTGAAACAGCAGGATTCCCGTACTGTATAATAACTGTCAGAAACAATTTCTGCTCTGTAAGTGAGGTGAAGCAAAATGTCAAAATATTTGAATACATTTCATTGAGGATATCTTCTTTTAAATTAGTGAAGGCTAGAGGAAGAGAATCCTATTCTCTCGCATAATAAATATGCATGGAACAGTGGGGCCAAGTGAATTCTAATAAAGCTGGGTCCTCGCTTGTTAATGTGTTAGAGAACCACAACAATAAAACACAATAATTATTACTTAAAGAAATGCCAGCATTGGCCTTTTACCAACACTCACGAACATATAAATTGCAATAAATTTAGGCTGTCTGAAGGCACTGCGTTAATTACCATATTTTATAAAATGCCTTGGGTGGAGGGGAGCAATCACAGCGACTGAGAAGGATCTCAGCCTGAGTGTACATATCTCGTTATTAGTACAACTGCATTCCTCGGAAATCATTAGCCGACCCACTTTATCTTTGCTTACACCCAGAGAAGAATGGCAAGGAAAGTTTACTAACACTACCTCGTAGTTTTACAAGGTTTTCCATCCCTGTGGATCCCAAAGAACCTTATGAAGAACACGCTCGAGATTTTGCAAATGCCTAGATTCGGGATCCTTTCAATAATATTATCTTGAATTTCCAAACAATTCTCTTCTGCTCCCACTTTTTGCTTACAAACACAGGCTGGAGAAGGCTGCATGGGTTAACAAGTCTTGTGCCCACTGATAAGCAGCCGTGTGTTGGACTTCTGTCAAAGAGGATGGGTGAAGAGAGCACCTAATTCATGTGCCCCAAGAGCTGCCAGTCATGAAACCCTTTCAGATGATTTAATACCAGATTCAAGAAAGCTGCAAAGTGCCACAAGAAGAGAGCATCGATGGTGAAAGGTATCTGAAGTCCCGCAATAGTGAGGGAATTACACGGAAGCACCTCAGCAACATTAGAGATGTGGATCACTCTTACATGCCATAGACAAGTCATCTCCCTGTTTTTCTAGAGTCCTTGCCAATCTGACGTGGTGCAGCAAAGCACTAGGCTCATGGATGCATCCAGCGCAACATTTCATCTCTATCTACAGCCAGTCCGAGATGATTAGGAGTAACATGGAAAAAAACCTGCCAGAAGCCAAACTGTATGTTGAGGAAACAATATTCCCAGCCCCTGCAGGTCACCTGTGGAAACTGAAACGTCACGCTAATGTTAAGTAAGGGAAAGGCCAGTGAAATATGTATTTGTACAGGTACAATTCTAGCAAGAGGAATGTGAATGCCCACAAAAATAACCTTCCTTCAGTTTCTTGAATGAGTATTCTTGGTGACTATATTGAAATGCTGAAGTGGCTCCATCATTAAGGTGGCCACCAGAAATAATGAGTGCAATTTATAACGAGATAGGCACACATACACAAACACATACAAAAGTAGTAATCCTCTGTGTCAGTGAAAACATGACTGGCCCCAAATTCATTCAGGATTCATTAGTTCACAGAGCTCATTATGTCATATTATGAGATAAGAGTTCAGCCCTATTTATTGTTTTACTGCCATAACCCAATAAAGCATTGTTTTTTCAGTTGATGTTAAAATGTTCTCATCTGATAAAGTGCTTCCATAATAATTTTTTGACTTATTGTTTTTAAAAGCATATTAACTTGAGTATCTAATAACAATGGACTGCTATCTAAACCACTGTTCTTTACATAAATTCCTACTCTGCTTGGCATTTTATCCTTTGCCTGTTTAGGACCCCTGGAAAAATCTCTCAGGAGGCGATCAGACTGCTAATGAACAGGTTAATTCAAATTACCATACTGTTTTGCAATGGGAACCACAAATCTGTTTGTGGAATATATATATTTATGGAAACATGACAAATAACTAGGTTGTGTGGTTTTCTGCTGAAACTAGTATCAGTCAATAGCCTTGTTTTGAAATGTTGATCAAATTGGTTGCCTTCCCAACCTCTGCTAGTGAAGGGGATTAAATCTAGTAAATATCTATCTAGACGCCCAGCTATCAGAAGGCATTTTAACTGCAGTCCAGTACGTAATGACAGATTACAGCATATTGCCTGTGCTGAACGCACTCCCAGTTACACCAGTTCTACCAAAAACCTTACTGTTAATACGGGGTTTTTTGCATCTATCCAATGCATTTCCTCTGTAGACAATTGTGATTACGCTCATTGTTTACCCTCTTAAGGTGCCTGGGCAATTTTATTCTGAAGGCAAGTGATAGCAAATAAATATTGTTGTTTTCTTCTAGATAAAAACTTCCTCATTTGTGAGGATTCTGCTTGTTGATGTGATTGCTGGGCTGTATTATTTAGAATAATGTAGCTGGAGATTACAGGTTTCTTTGGTAATACTGGGATGAAATTACAAACCATTTCAGCAGTATTCAGAGGAAGATAATGGCAACCCTTGGTAATGTACAGCGGTCTGCCAAAATTGCTGAAAAGAAAGAGAAATTTCATCTAATCCACATAAATTGAGTGTGGGGAATATCAGGCTTTCTGGAAAAATGCTTGTTTTAGTTCTGGTGTGTGGCAGGTAGCTATCCAAGATGAAATATATCTCTCAGCTCATCTAACCACAGCAAACGCAGGATTGGTCTCAATTGCGTGTTTGCAAGTATTTACAGCAAATTCAATAATCATCATTGCCTTGTTTTCCTCATTGTTTCTTTCTGTTCACTGCTTAGCCTAATCTCTCTCTTCTTCACCCTGAAGACCAAGGGTTTGTCACTAATATAGTTTAATGCCTCCTTCATTACCAATTTTTGATTCTCCTCTCCATCCCATTAAAACTCTGGCTAATTAAAACCTCTTCTGTATATAATATTCCTTGCTATGGACTTCTTGGTAATTGCTCCTTTACCTGCTTACACTGTACGCACCCAGTAGCCACACATGTGCACCGCTCACACACAGGGTAAAACGTTTGTAAAAATTCTAATTTGTAAATATTTAGAATTAATTAATATCTTCTTTTATTTGAAGATTACACAGGTGTTAGTGGTTCGCCTATTACTTTCTTTTCTGGTCAATAGCAATGAATATCTTTTTATTTAAAGTTTGTTTTTCAGTTAACTTTTTAACTAGTTTCAGACAGACATACACAAGGGTAACACTTTGCTTTTGGAAGAACCAATATGGCATGGATTCAAATGATTTAAATTCATTGAATAGTATATTTTTAAGTGTATGGAAGAACATGCTCCTCGGTAAGTATTAGGGAGCACACCATTTACCGTTCACATGTCAGTATTTTTTGCTGTTGCCGTGGCACCAAAGAATAGGCAGTGTTACCATAAGTCTGCCAAAAGCTTAAGGTGTTCTGAGTTTTACTTATTTGAAAATGTTGATGGTATTCTGTTTCCCTTTTCCAGAAAATGCTCTATCAAGGAGGAAATCAACCATACAAACATTTGGAAAGGTAAATATTTTGACAGAGTCATAACCTTTCCTTACGCTCTTACAAGAAAAAAGTATTACAGATTTGAATGTAGGAGTACAATACACAGTGGAATAAAGATGTTTTTGGACAAATATATAAAGGAGGAGGTACCGTAGGACTGCTGTTGCCTTTCATGTAGGCTCCCAGCATCTCATAAACCCCAAGTCCCTCTCAGGAGCCAAAGCAAGAGCTGATGAATATAATTGACCCTATCACAATTTAAATTTCCTGGCTGATGTGATGTAGAAGCTTTGGATCGAATCTATTGAAGCAGGATACCAGGTTTGGATCAATGCTCTTTCATATTACTGTAACAGTTGAGCATAAAAATTCCTGTAAATATTTCTCGTGCAGTTGCCAGTAATTATCCATGTAAACCAAAAAAGAATAGCTTTAAAATACTTTAAATAATGAAATCAGGTGCCTTCTCTATGTTTCTGACTCACTCTAATCTTTTATCTTTTATTCTTTCCTACAACTCTCTGCATTTCCTTCACCACTTTTCCTTCAATCTTTATCTAAACACATGTGGTTTTGAATGCCAGGCGTTCTTTGGGTCTATGGTCTCTGTAGGGCCTTTCATTTAAGCAACAAATGGAGTGCAACGCATGGAAATGGGACAGTAGCTACTGGATCTATAAACTAATTGGAAAACATGTCATGTTGCTTCTTGGAAGAAGACTGTGATGAATAGCAACGAGTGGCAAACTGAGGCCTTTGTTTTGGGGGAGATAATATTTTGCTTGCCTGGGACAGCAAAATCTTAAGGTGCTTGTGTGATAACGGGCAGCTGAGCTTTCCTTCAAAATTAACTCAGGTTCCCTGTTCAGCACCCACACGCATGGGCTGTGCATGAGAACACACGCACGTGGCTGTGACTGTACTAGCCCAAGAACGATCATGGTGAGAACCTTCAGAGGACAGTAAACATATGCCAAAAGTTGTGTCAGCTCCCCAGCAGACCCTTTCATTTTTAAACTTACTTCCTCACAGAAATATCCCATGCCTTTGTGCATTTGCTTTGTAGGTCAGCAGAACTAACCACAATACACTACTTTCTCATTTCCACAAAGAAACTTAGGGTTTTTCTTTTTCACTCAAGTCTTTCAAATAGTCAGAATACTTGCAGTATGCCCAGAAAAACTGCTTTGCAGATAGATTAAGGACTTAAGTGTTTTGGGTAGTGATAGCATTCTGCAACCACTTGTTTCCTATATTGCAGTATATGCAGTCATCTAAGGATTACCAGAAAGGATGGAAAGCAACAACCAGCCTTCTGAAAAGTCCTAAGTTCAAAATCTATTTTGCCATGGGAATATCGTATTTCTGTTGAGTCATATTTGTCATATATGTCATGTATCCAGTGAGTCAAATGTCATATTTCCAGGGGCTGTGCTCTCTTATAGGAGATCTGGGGCTTGTCCTGACTCCCCAGAAGCATGAGCAAACCCTTTCCAAACTTCAACCATAAGAGGGGCCCAAAGTTGAGCCAGGTACAAGAGAGATTCTTGTCACTTGTGTAAGTTTTAACTCATCGAGATGCAAAAGACAGCAGAGAAGGCAAACAAATTCCTCCTTCTAGATGGAGGGTTTTCTCTGTCTGACACAGATACACAAAGAATCCCAATTCAAAAATCTGTAAACTTCACAAAGACATATGTCCCTAATTGTGATGAATATTTAACTTGGAAAAAGAAAATGTCGCCCATGAGAAATTATCCATAATGCAGATATTCTGAAGAGCAGAAAAAGTAGGAAGAAGTGGTAACTAAACAGAACTATCAGGAATGGCAAAAGGCAAATTAGCTAAGAAATTGAGAACAAAAATGTCTATAGAATCTGAAACTGAATATACAGTAGAGCAGCACCTGAAGCAAAAAGAAAGTCTCAGACCCTTTCAGAAGGCTTTTGTTACAGACATAATTCAGGAAAGAATGAATTCATTTAAGGCACTTCCTTAATCATAAGATTCTGTCTTACAGGAGAAACGAGACCTACAAAAATAATTAGGGGCATGGAGTGAATTCATTTACAAGGGAAAAGATAACTAGTTATCTTAGGTAGGTGATGATTAAGAGTGGGAGAGGGATGCATAATAAGAATTTACAAATATTAGAGGCATAAATATACAAAAAGCAGATTATAAATATGCAGTGAAGTATTTTTAAATCCAAGGACCAATGCTTGGGCTGTAGGTGACTTATTTGCTAAGGGAAAAAACACATGATGTAAAGCCTTTTTCTAGGTAGGTTACCGGTTCAAATCTCTCCCTGGCATGACATGACTTTATAATCTAAAGACTATTTAGGATTCTGCTTGAAATAAATTTACTCCTGTTTCAGCAGAAAGTGTCTTCATTACAAAGGCTGGAGCCTGGACCAGCACTGCTCCTTGTTGTCGCAGCAGAGCAGCGAACGGCGCAGGCAGCCCCTTCCCAGTGCTGTGAAAGTGGGGTTTATCAATGTGGGAAGAGGAGGGAGCCTTGCACCACCCCCATGCACTTGCACCTGTACTGGCTGCAAAGAACTTTGTCCCATGGGAGTGTCAGGATCTTATTTGTGGTACACTGAGCAGGTAATTAGTGAAACAGAACGTGATTTTACGGACCCAGATTTCTGCAAAAATTGCACACATATTAAAGCCAATGGGAAAGGTTTTGCAGGAACAGCTTTTCATTTATTGCACTGACACACAGAGTTATGGATATGAAATTTCAGACAGATGAAAAAACGTATTATGTTCCTCTCTAATATAATCCTAAAGTCTAAGCATAGCAAGAGTTCTGCATTCACCACTGACACCCAGACCAACACTAGGATTTATCAAAAGTGTCTCTGCTAAAGGACTGATCCATCTGCTGCATTGACCAGCGCCAGCACGACAAAGAAGCACCGCAAGCCAGTACCCTCTTCACTCACCTCACTAGCCACAAAATGGAAGGTCTCCAAATCTACAAAGCTCTAACCTGTTTTGTTGTGTAATTGCATGTATAGCCATATACATACATACTGTTTGACCTCTATGGTCATCCAGAAGACAGGCTATGAAAATAGTAAACCAATAATAAACAGCAGTGGCAGGTAGTCTGGATGCTTCTAGCAACACGTGTAAGTGAATTAACATGCTCTTTCAAAGCAGACTGGTAAACACTCCCCGTAGCCGAAATAAAAGCTGCTTTTTAAGCTACCTCATATTTGACAAAGACAATTTGCTGTGTACACCTGTACTAATCCAGGTGACGCAGATTATCTTTCTCAGAAATGCTGCGCATCAATTTGATTTAGAAGAGGGAGAACAAATAAGTCATTTGCCAAATCTGAGAGAGGTTTGTAGTGTTTCCTTCTGTTGCACCAGAACACACATTGCATTAGGAGGACTCTTTCAAGTAGGTATTGTTTCACTGTGAAAGGTTACTGAAACTTAGATTTTCAGAGAAAATGGATTTGATAATAATTAAATACATTCCTAGGAGGAATAAGCTTATCTCCTCTAAGAAATATAGTAGTATATTTAATTTCCCAGCTCTTAGGTACCTTTCCAGACCATAACATGCATGCTCCTTTTAAGCAGAAGTCTCCTCTGGTTTGGGTTTTACTGTCTTTAATCAAGCAAATCCACATCCTGCATCAATTAAGATCTGAAGAATTAGCACTTAGTGTCATAAAAGTATGTATTTTAATTTCATCTGCAATGCATAAATTGATGACATAAGGCAATCTGCTCCCCTCATCTTCTGTCCCTCTCCCTGTCCCTCCATCCTTCCATCTGAGTAATACGGTTCAGAGCAGGAAAGGTTAGGATGTCAATACCTCTGTGAATGAAGTCTTTTTTTTAGTGTGATACAAGGTCTCCTTTTTTCACAATTTGAAAACTCAGAATAGATTTTTTCATGTCTCCTCCTTCACCATAGTTAGCTCTTCTCAGTGTAAAGTGTGATCTAGCCATGTTTGAGTTATCTTTATTACTGATAATAAAAGATTTTTAGAGGGAGTATGGAAGAATACAGGGATCCTTGACTGCTACTGGTGCTCTAAGCACAGGTTCTCTGGAATTTCCCGTAAAATGTCAGAAGGGGCTTTTTTGTTTTGTTTTGGTTTGTTTTTTTTAAATCTTTCCATGAATTATGGAGTTCAGGGAATGGGGAGACACTATCCTCTGTCCTACCCGTAAGTGAATGGCTGTATCTGCTGGCCATGTGGGTTGAAATGAAGCCGCTTCATATTTCTTTTTCACATCAGTCATTATGGTCTGGGGACTCTCTTTTGTTGCCAGATGCAGTCCTATTATCTATCTTACTGGTTGGTTTTCCTCTGCAAAAGTGGCAATGAACATGCATAGATGGTAAAAAATGGCATACCTGCCCTGTCTTGAAAAGAAGTTGCTTTACACCAGCTGAAGATTTACTGAAGAACAGCTTCTCCGCTGGTTTGGGGCGAGGCTGGATGGCTGATAACAACCAGAAAAAGAAATGTCATTACTCGTTTTGCTCTCCATTTTATCAGCATAATAATGCTTGTACTGTTCAAGCCTTCTCTTTCAGTCCATTGCTGTCAATACATTTAAAACCCAGCATCTAGTGGGACAAGCCAATTAAATCCCAAATTCACTTGTCAGAGCATTCCCTCTATGTGTCTGCTGTGTTCTGGAGCCAAGTTCTTCAGTTTCTTGGGTTTAGTCCAAGAGGAAACATTAACAATAAATAACTATGAAGATCTGTATGCTGGGAATTAAAACAATATCTATTAAAGGCNATAAAATTCTCCTTATTCCAAAATGTGCTCTGAATCTGCCTGCATTGTGTAAGGGAAGGGATTAATTCCTTATGTGGAATGGACTATTTAGAAATATAAGGCAACAAAGCAGCATGCATGTCAGTAATTTCCTCCTTCAGAAAGAAGCAATCATCTCCTTGCAGAAGGGACCACACTCTTTTGGAGGGTTTATTTGTTGTTGTTCGTGGTTTTTTCAACAGAGCAGCACTTGCAACAGAAGATGGGGTGGCAGGCACCATGATGGGTGGGCACCTTTGGTTTGGCATCACGCTGAGCCCTGTTTTTAAGGTGAGGTTTGGACAACCATGTCCCAAAGCCATGGGCAGCTCCCACGCTGCCCTTGCACGTGGCTTGCGTGGCATTTGCGGTACTCAGACCTCAATCTGAGACTCCTTCTCGAAGCATCTAGAAGGAAATAAACCTCAATGCTAGTAAACTCCTGTGGTATTTTTTTTCCCCTTGGCTGGCTTGAATCCATTCGTTTTTTTGCTGTTGGAAATGAAAAACGAGTCGTATAATTGTATACAGCTCCCAATTGCTGTGGCGCTGAGGTCAACCGGAGCTAAAACACGAGTAGCCTCTCCAGGCTCACCCAGCCAACAATCACCCCGAAGCCAACCGAAAACAAAGCCCCGCGCAAACACTTGAGCTGCAATCCCTTTCATCTGTGCTGAAAGGCGTTCGGTGTAGTGTCAGCCGGCATCTCCCGGTCCCACCAGCGCCAGGTGGGTCTGCTGTCATGCTGGGGCTGGCTGGCTTGCTGGGGCACTTCACCCCTCTCCCCCCCAGCCTCCGAAAGCGTGATGTCCCTGTGGCCAGGGCACCCGCCACTCGCCTCCCCACAGGGGCTGCTGGGGTTGCTCTTCATCACGGTCTGCTCGACAGTTGTCTCTCGACTGGAGATACTCAGGGAGGCCCTTCAGCATGAGACCTGGCCACAGGATAAAAGCCGCACAGTAAATAATAGCTGTTATTCTCAATCCTCTGCACACAGAGTTTAAGGCAGAAAAGAAAAGAAGAAAGGGAGAGCGAGTGCTGTGAAATTAAGTAGTGTACTGCATGCTTAAGACTTAAAAAAAAAATGCTGCTAGAAATGAAAATAAGGACTAGGCAATGTCCTCAGCCTCAGCAATGAAATATTCCTTTAATAACTGTTTTCCTCTGCTACTCTTTCAGCAGTTTCAGACCCTTGTGGTCTTGCTGGTTTTCATATATTTCCAGCGGACTAAGACAAAATGGGGCCAGTTGAGTCAACTGAAAGCCCATTCCTTCCTTCACATAACCCCAGAACCAAGTCAGGATTTTGGAGCACTTCTGGGCCACCATGTCCCTCCCCTGGTGCTCCCTGTTCTCCCCAACAGACCAATTTACAGCTGGGCAACTTTACAAACATCTGTCCCAGAGGATCTTTATTCCAGACCTTGAGGGAGACCCTCAAAACGTGCCTTGTTTCTTCCTTGTGTCATGATGGTAGGTAACCACAAGATCCTCCGGTCCTGCACATTGTTCCCTTGCAAAGGAGGTCACCAAGAGAACAAGCCTGTCTGGGCCAAGACGGAGACTGCCCGTACCAAGATGGTTTGCATGACTCTCTTCTAAATAACCTTCTACCATATGTACTGTTAGCACTAGGGAGTGCCAAATTAAGAGCAATGTGAAATCTTTGCAAATGGTGACTAAATGATGGAGACAATAACAATGTAAATAACTTGGTAATTTAAATAGCTGGTTTATAAATAAACCAGAGTCAATATATATTCCTGCTGGTCTCTAAAGAAATTAGACCAGTAAATTCCTGTGAATCACAATAAGGAACATATTTTGTGCATTTAAAATAAATCTCAAAGCTGCATGATGAAGTACTTTTAATTATTGTAGAGTGGTACAGGCAGCAGCTTTATATATTCTATCTCTCCAATCAATAACAAAAGAAATGCTTTGCAGGAACTGATGCTGTACTTTTGCAAGAAAATAAGTCATACTTCAAAAGAAAAAGTCGAATGCTAACCTTAATTTGTCCTTGCTAGTCATTTTATTTACAATTATCTTAAAATTCGGTTGGTTACCTCAGGAAGGATCACAATGCTTACAAGAATGTAGTGTACCTTAAACTGGGTAAAAGTTCTGTGGGTTTTGCATTTTAGTTGTAGCTGATAGAGAAAAAAAAAAAAAGCAGCAATACTTTCCTTTGACTTTATAAGCAACATGTATGAAAGCAGAGATAATTTCTCTAAACATTCTTTTTATTTAAAAAAATATGAAAGGAACTCTGCAAGGTGGGCACTTGAGAACGGTATTTTATTTTAAAAGAAATGAAAAAATGCTCACAGTAGGCAAAATCCCCAAATGGAGCCTGTAGCCCGTTGCATTCAGCGGGTAGCCTGGATTGTTAGCATAATAGTAAAACTCCAACAGTGATACTTGAAGCAAAACTTTATGCATTTTTAAAGACAGCTAAAAAAAACCCTGAATTTGATTCTTGCATTCTTGTTTTCAGACATGCCACTGGAAAAGTAAGCCAATATATAGTCTTAGAAACTAATGTTAGCAACCTGGACTTCTCTCTGAACAACTCTGTGCAGCACAAACACTGCAGAGATACTGGTCCTGTCCAAAGACATCCGTTTTTCAGAAAACCCACCTTGCTTATAACTGGCTTCACATTCAGACAACCACATCTGTCCTTCTGCGGCCCTTTAGGATCCTTTAGGATCATTCTTTCACTTTGCAGTCATTCCTAAAACAAGTTTCATACTCTTCCTTACCTGACCAAGTGGTGATTGTGCTATCAGAAAGGAATAGCATCCTCTGAAAACTGTTTAGTGGCCGAGATACTCACAGGAGCACCCAGTTAACGCTACCGCTGACCACGCTCAGGGGAACAGGGTGTATGTTTGGGGCTGCTAGCAGAGTTTGACCCAGACACATGAGAGGGTGGCTCATCTCCAGACCTGGAGCTACCGTGCTAAACTGCAGTAGCTTTCCTTCTGTTAGTGATACACAGCTTTTTCTCAGGAGAGCCTACAGCTGCTTGCAGCCAGTAGCAGAGACCACAGCCACGAATGCTTGCTGAGCTCCTCATATTGGCGTGTATTTTGTCCTGGAAATGGCCACTGCTAGCTGTTTATTCATTGCGCCATTTCACACCTCAGGTCTCTCTCAAGCTCCAGCTGCATTGTAGATTACTCCCAACCCGTCTGAAATGGGCATTGGCCCAATATGGCTTCAAAGACATTTTCTCCATTTAACCATAGAATATTTCGGCACCTACTTTCTTATTTTTGTCATGTTTAGCACATCTGGCAGAGTCATTGCCCTCATAACAGCTGACAGGTCAATGGCATCTCTGCACCAAGGTATCCAGCAAACTTTGCGGAGAGTGTCCAGCTGCCCCCGGGGCAGCAGTTATCAGCAGCTCCTCAACGGCACTGGCACCGGGCAGTAACCAGCCTGCTGCAGGAAGGCTGGGGATGGGCAGAATGAAATATGCAATTTTGAACTGACCTTAGGGCTAATATTATCTTGGGAGGAAGTCCTTGATAATTTTAATGACCATAGCAATTCAGGAAAAAGCCTCTCTATTAGATCTCATTCTAGTGCAGCATCTTCTCAACACTGCACTGCATAGCAAATGGCTGCGAGGAGGTGTCCTCTGCCCAGCCTCTGTGTTCCAACTCTGTTCCGGCTCCCCCTCTCCTCCCACAGGGTTCTGCATGCCCTGGCACAGTCCTCCAGGGGATGGGAGAAGGGTCACCCGTGGAAAAAGGGTAACAGGTGGCCCAAAAATTCAGATGCTTGCTCTGAATTTCTTTCTGTCACCTGCACCTATATTAAAATGCCCTGCTCAGGTAGCTCTGCCAGTCGGAGTGGGGTGATTTCTCATCAGAGGGACAGGAGCAAGGCAGCACTTTCCCCAAGAACAGCTAGGGTTTTGACTGTGAGAGGGAAGTGCATTGATTTCAGAAGACATATAGGGATGTCCACAGGAGCACCCTCCCAGCCTGGTACATCAATCCTCACTGTCTGATGGAGACGGATGCACTGCTTCCAAGCAAAAGAGAATCTCCTCAACAATAGCGCTTGCTGCAGCTCTCTTCCTTTGCCTACACAGCCTGCCAGAAAAACTCCTTGCAGAAAGACTCTGTTTGGTTCACAAGAGTCACAGTGATCACAGTCCAAGGCGACATGTTTGCCATTCGCAGGAAGCCGTGGGTTAAAGTACAATTGACCTTCAAAACACACCAGCACAGGCAGTGCTTTGCTGAAGTGAAATGCAAGGCTAATTTATGAATGGGGCAACTCATCAGCAGCATTTGAATGAATAAACGATGTGCCCATTCATTATTTTTCCATTTCCAAGTATTAATAAACAGCCTGGTGATAATTAACTGAAATTTTACCTTTATAGAAAAGTGGCACTTAATAAATATCAAATTGTGCTATTATCGTACATATCTGCTGGGTTTCCATGAATATATAAATTCAGCAATTACCTCTGGAACTGCTTGCTAAAACATAAAAGCAGGTTAGTCAAGAAGAGGAAAGTCATACAGCAATTAAAATTTGAGAAACAAACAAAACGTCCTCCTGATTCAAAAATTCAATGACAGTAAACAGGGCAATGCAATCAGGGAGGAAAGCCCTGCCCTAATCAGCAAAGGTGATTTTTCACATAACTTGAGATGTGGCTGAATGAGCGGTGGTGAAACCTGCCTTCAATCAGATGAATAATTCTTTAAGGCACGGAGCATCTGAAATTCCTGCCCAAGGAAGCGGAGCCTGGAGTCGCACGACTATATCAGAAGGTCAGCTCTTTTTTAGAGAACAAACAGAAGCCCCCAAATTTTCAAGCCTTCCTAGAAAATTACCCTGCAAAAAAAAAATGCACTGACCTTTACCAGGGCTGGGCTTTGCACCTCGCTGGTAGAGGTGTAAGCTGCTTCTTCCATTTCAATGAGATGCTAATTCCTGTACTCTCTGTCTGCAGGGAGATGCCAGGTCCCACTGGGGCAGGAGGCTGTGGCAGCGGGGTGGAAGTGGGGAGCAGGACCCTCCTTCAGCACGTGGGGCATGCCCGAGTGACCGGGAAAAAGGAGGAGGGGCATTTTCCTCTGAATTTTGATGAGTTGCAGGGCAGAAGAAAAGAGCTCAGGTCTCATTGGATTGTGACTGCCATCCTGGCCTGTAGTCTCTTGAAAACTAAGTAAGAGTAGATGCTTGGAACAAAATTTCAGAAGCAAATGGAGAATACAGGAAGTGGTGCTGGCTAGCAGAAAGACAAGTACAGCCGCCTGTACTCTTCAGCTCACGTTGAACCAGAGCTGTGTTTGGGCCGGAGCTCCCCTGCAGTGGCCTCAGCTGCGTTGGTGGAGGCTGCGGCAGCACTGACTTGGTCCAGCTGAGCCCGCCGCAGGGTGCCTGGCTAACCGGTTGGGTGTGACACCAAGGCACCACTCCCAGGTCCTTGATCTGGTCAGTTCAGTATCTCCATCACCAAGTGGGGCAGTGGGGGACACCTACAAAACAGGCTAGTGACACCAGGGCAGGGGGGTGGAGCAGGCATGTTGGACCAGAGGGTTAGGGCTAGAATTTAACGCATGTTGCTTCTTCACATTGCAAAGAGGTGCCATGCCCTCCCTGGGGACAATGCTCCTTTACTGAGGGGAAAACCTGGACTCTCCCGCTCCTGGATGAGTGGAGGTGCCCGAGGGACGAGGAATAGCACTGAGAAAGGAAAGGAGGGAAGAGGGATTTCTGGGTTTTGGGGCACACTGCATAGCTTACATTGCTATATCAGCTGCAAACCCAAATTCTGACTCGGGTGTGGGGCAGTGAGCACAGGGTCTCCCTCCTGCTTCGTACTTACACGCACAAGCTGAGCAGCACCATGCTATGGTCAGACGACTACTACTGAGTGCTCACCCTTGTGCAGCAGTTTTCCACTGGCCTGGGCAATGAGGAGATTATCTTGCCCACAGCAGGTGACAGTGTTGATTCATGGCTCAGCTAGACATGGTTGCTTAGCTATGCAGCTGCCATCCCCTGGCTTCCCACATCTCCATACAGTTCCTGAAGCCAAGACTACTCCAGCAAGGGAATGCACTGGGCCTAGAAAGGCAACTTCCTTTGATGAGGACCTTTCAAACCTCTTTGACCTGACCTCACTGACAAAAGAGCCCTTCAAAGAAGATGAACTGTTTCATGTGGCAGCAATTTCTCATGTCAATCAAAAAGATTTTTTTCTTACAGCAACAACTCTCTATCCTTTCCCTACAAAATTATTCATTTTAATACAGCTATCCTCCTCTCTCCTGCAAACACCCTTGGGTAGCATCTTCCAGTGTCTCACAGACACACTCTTCAATTCGCATTTCCATATTTTATTTTCTTTAAAAAGGGGGGGAAAGGGAATGAATTGAATTTTCTTTGATTAAGATTCTTCTGTTGCATTTTTAAAATACACATCTTCTTAAGAGCAAGTTCCTGCATGAGACCTGGTGGTCTTCTGAATATCTTTTAAGAAATAGATGCTCAACTTCTTTTTTTTTTTT
>VZTL01036072.1:236-21881 GCA_013400535.1 Scopus umbretta
TTTTGGCAAGCAAGAAAGCAAGGACCGCAAATATTATGGTCCTTACTCCATCCAGATGGCTGACAATAGAACAAGGTTTTAGCTTGGACCAGAGCTGTTTACAAAAGATTTTGTTTGTCTCTGACTAATACTTGTTTGGGGAAATTCTTCAGGGAAGTTTCTACATGGAACTGATGCATCATGTAGATGACTAAGTTATTAAAATATCACTCTTCCTTTTCAGCAAACAGCATGGTACTATGGACAAAATCATTTGGATGACCCAAAAAGGGGAGGTGTTAGAAAGACCCAGGAATGTTCATTTAAAGCAGAGGCAGAGGTGTTAGCTATGGTATTCTGGCTATCATGAAGTCTGAGACGCTAAATATCTTTTGAGGTTTAAAATACATGACCAGTGTCTGGCATCTCATCTTCCTCTTCTCTCCTCTCTACAGCAAACAGTTCTTGTTCTTGTTTATGGTAGTCACTACCTGGCTGTGTTTCAGGTATATCTCAGGATGCTTAAACCACAAATTCTTAGTCATGAGCATGAGCCTATTCAATTGCCAGTGTTTATTCATAATGTACAGGCATGCCTGTTTGCAGATATAACTCCTTGTTTCCTTCATGCAGAAATTGAGAGCAAATCTTGGCTCTCCTTAGCAACACCCATAGATAGAAAATGTAGCTATAGTAACTTTTTGTAATTTCAAAAGTTTTTGTTTCTGTCACTTATTTAACTTGTGCTGGAGATCAGTTTGGAAAATACCAATTTTGAAGTGAAATTATATGTTTATATTTATTATTTAATACGGACAACCATTAATAATGGTTGTTAGTGAACTCTTTCATTTTACCCATATTTTTAAAGCTTTTTTAAAAAAACTATTATTATGTTTGATATGCACTGAAGCTTTCCCTGTAAGTTTACCATGACAAGCCCAGAAATAATTTTCTGGCTTAATGTAGCATAAAAATTGTTAAGATGTTACTAACCCTTCTAATTTAAAACCTTCTTCTTCAACTCATCCTCCTGCAAATAGTTTCATTACTTTAAATTTATTTTGAAATTGGAGACATCTTGTGACTAAGACTGCAAATCTTGATTCAGTGCTTATTTTGCAACTAAAATATGAAGGTCTTTACAGTATTAGAGAGTTTAGACACAGTGATTACAGAAAGGATGACTTTAACTCTTAAAATGTGTGTTGCATTACAAATTGTTCAAAAGGACTTTTCAGGGACCAACATTTTCCAAAACTCAGGCTCAACTAAGATGTCTCAAACAGGGCTTTCAAAATCCTTGGGTTATTGAAATTCAAGACATGGTGTTCCCAATGGTTTACATACTTTCTACTCTGCTGTTCTAAATGGCTGATTGACCTTGTTTCTCAGTGCCCTGTTTTATCAACCAGTAATATCATTACTAAAGCTGTTAGAATATTTTGGGAACGGTATCTCTGGATTTTGAGTTTGGGATGATACTGATCCCTCCAAATCTCATATCATGAAAAGATAAATTTTTAATGAATGCTACTTTTTGGACTTCCTTTAGTCTGACTGGTTTTCTGGAGGCCACAGGAGGATTTTTGCTATGCAAAAACCTAAAAGGTTCCTGGTTTGTTTTCCTACATAGTATTTGTTAGTATACTATGAAACACAGTAAAACAGAGAGAAAAATCCTCAATGTATTTCATTCCTGTAATTTCTCCAACAAAGCAGCAATTCAGAACTCATAAACACTTACCTAGGTCTTCCTTATTTCTTGTCACCAAAGGAATGATCTCCAAGCCCTGAAGTTGGCTTCTTCCTACCCTAACGCAGTGCGGACCACTTTCCAGGTAAATGTAACACCTCAGGGAGTAAAAGTTTTTTTTCTCTCCAGGTTGGTTTTTACATGCAAGTTATTCTCCTTTCCTAAATTGCCAAAAGAAATCCCTACTTCTTCAGGATCCTAAGTGATGAAAACCAGAACGGGGAAAAAGTGTATATGAACATATTGCCTAATATTTTTGTTAAAATTGTCACTTATGAGGAAAGCGAGGAAAGGAAAGCAATCTTTATTAATTTCTTTTTTAGACATGTATTGGCACCAGGGGGGCCAATATCACAACCCCTTAGGCATGAAAAGTGCTAGCATAAAGTTTGAGGGCTCCTCTCTCCTACAGTCAAACACAGCTGCATGAGCTGAAAAAGCATTGTGTAGGCTATAAAATGGGACACACAAATAATCACACTTTTCTTTCCAGAATCCTCTCTCCTCTACAATAAATGTCAAGCAGAACAGCTCTTTCATCTCCTGGTGTTCACAGCTAAGGACATGCATGGTAATCTTCCTCAGTACTGAGCAGTGTTCCTAAAAACACATTATTCACACTTAAGCACTGGGGCCTTACAGAGCAGCTGCTCCATAAATTCACCAGAGGAAGGTGATTAAGTCCTTGTATGGCCACTGTACAATACGCAGATCTCTTGGTGCTCTCTTGCTGTGCTATTCTGAATTTGAGGTGTCAGTGATTAAAAGTCAGTGTAAGATGGCTATTTGCAGCTCAGCACTGATGTGACGCAGTAGTTAGTCCTACTGTCATTGAAAAAGTGTCAGAAGAACTGGGGGCCTTTTGGAATGTCATGAGCCCGTTACTCTCCTGTGAAATTGTGTTTGTTTTCTTGTGCCTATTTTTGCAACCTCTTTGCCTTCTCATCTTCTAATATTTCTCTTCTTTCATGGTTTTCCTGCCTCTTGATCCTGTTTCATTTCTTTTTGCTGCCTCAGTCTTGTGCTGGTGATCCTTCTTCCCTTTGTCTGTTTTAGCTCCACGCCCTCTTACCACTGAGGGATGCCTTGCAGTTGATATTATTATGAGATTAGTAATGCTCCTGAGACAGCACAGAGCATGCCACACTTTGCTAATCCAGTCCTTTCCCTGCTCTCTGTAGATTACTTTAGAACAAACAGAGCAGAGAGGGGCTCCAATGATGGCAGTGTAATAACCCACTGCCATATGGGGGATAAAGTCTTTTCTTAAAGAGGGCTATTATTTTTCTCTCTTACTGTTTCCAGTGCTCCCTTTCCCATCCTACCCTGCCACTAGGCACACAGATGTAGATGTGCCTTATGTTCCAGAGAGGGCACGTTTTTATGGTCTAGGTGGACTTTAAAATTATCCCCATGTGCCATTCCATCATCCTTGTAACACTGCATGAATGATATATATGTTGTATACCCAGAGTTGGCAGTATTATTTTCATGGCATGATTTCCTTGGTGTCCTGTAACAGCTGTGTCAGGCAGCAACTGTCTTTACAAGGATGTCCCCTGGAAATGAGATCTTTAGGTCTCCATTGTAAGTAAAATCCCTGTGGGGGAAATACAAACAAACTGATCTGCTGATCTCTTTGGCCAAAGACACAAAAGCTGAAAGGGCTGACTTGGCACAACTTTCTTAGTGAACTCCGGTTAAGCAGAATCTGCACTTAAGCCTAACAACGAAAAAATATATGTGCAAGGCATAAAGGACTGAAGGAAGCTGAAAGCAAAGTAGTGACAGGACAGATTGCCATTTTGGAAGGGAATAACAGCTTTTTCTATGCATCTCTGCATGGGCTTACTCCTATGTCTAAGGAGCTCATTACACCCTTTAGTAAGACTTATGTCATAGTACAGAGGGATGTGCAGCTGACCCTCAGATAAGTCCATTGTCTCTTCTCCCCTGGTCTGTGCTCCCTGAAACACCACGCTGCTATGCAACTGCTGTGCAGCATCTTAATTTTTTCAGGTTCCCCTCAGAAATAATCACAGAAAAGCAGTTCCTCCACTCCCAGGTTTGAGGTACAAATTCCTAAAGGCAACGCTGTTTTATTTGACTTGATGAAGAAAAATTATATATGTGCATAAATCCAAATATAGAATCACAAGCAAAACTGACCAGTGCTGTATTTTTGCCATACCTTAACATCGTATTTATTTGGGTGACTTCAAGTGCTTTTTATCAGTATCATTTATAACTTTGGCACATATATTTATAATAGGAAATTGTTTTGTACAAAACAATTTACTTTCCCAATTCACATACCATATTATAGCTATTTTAGTTAATGACAGCACATCTACAGCAATGTATGTGGCCTGAGAGGGGGAAAAAAGCACATACAATATATGAAGTTACACATAGTCTGTGTTTCAACAATATTTGGAACTTGAGAAGTGCCTCAGTTTCTGGTATTGAAATTCAGGCACTTCTCAAGAGAGCATGATGTTTCTAAAAATGGAAAGCAATGGCTTAACTGGTACCAAACTTCTTAGTTTGGGCCTTTTTTTGAGGGGTGGTGTTGGTGTTTGTGGTATATGTAACATAACTCTATTTGTGCTCTCTAAAAATATATGTACTTGGCATGTGCCTTTACCTATACCTACACCACTGTCTCTCTTGCCATTTGAGATTAGCTTCAAGTACTTCCAATTAATGCTCCCATTTAAGAGATAAGCTCTACAAATGTGTTTTTGCTGTATAATATTCCATACATATAATATTCCATACAGGCTAAAGGTTAAATTACCACAATACACCACAAAACTGAGTGGTTTTCTTGACTGTCTCCAATGCTGTTTTAGCATTCTCTAACAAAATGGGCTTGGGTGTAGTTCTGTTATGGAAGGGAGAACAAGCTTACCCTGTCATGCACAAGAATTCCAGGGGCCTCTGATTATCCATCCTATTTACTGAGATTTATAATTTCTATGGGTTTCGGGGCAGTTTACTTTTACATATCATTTTTGCAACAGGGCATCTTGTCTATTTCCCAGAAAACATTTGTTATGTTGTCCATCTCATTAAAGGGAAGGTTTATTTTCTCATTAACTTCTAAAGAAAGCAGAACTAATCAGCTGTGGATTTTTATCCACTGATCAATGTCATCTATAAATTGTGTTGGAAGGCTAATTCCTTGTTTCTGCACTAGAGAACTATAGAAATAATGCAGGTCAAGGACAAAGACATATCCTATGTAAGCAGACAGACTCCTGCCAGCATAATCTGTATGTGGAAAGTTAACACTTGGCTTTTTGAAACAAGTTCTGACCTGACAACAGCAATAAGCTTCTCAGAACTGGGTCAGAGAGACTGAAGGGTCAAAAAATTAATTAATGTTCTGCTGAAATGACATGTTTTTGGTACTGTTGAGCATGCAATCATTCTTCACTGCTCCTGCTCTGAAGTAATATAGCCAGAAAAGTTATATAAAATATGTCTCTACTGGTCCTGAAAAAAAACATAGGAACATCTTAAAACTACACAATATCAGCCAATATCAGTGCTGATACAACTTTAAGTCTTTTTAGCTTTGTTTATGCAGATAAAGATTTTTCTTTTTTTCATCAGAAGAGATAAAATAGGCAGTACTTCTGCATGTTTTGAAAATCAGAAAGAAGTCTAAAACGTTGGCCCTTTGGCCATAGATCTCCCAGCCGTGGCATTAGTACTAATGACTCCATGACTGACTAAATTAAATGACTCCATGACTGACTAAAATCCATTGCATGTTGCCCTTCCAAATTTAAGTGTAATGGTTCCACAGTGAACTGTGAAGTGTAAAGACAAAAGGCTCACCCTAATGCAACCACAGGAGTGAGCACAGTTACCTCTCCCCTCTTCTTCCTCCTCCCCCTGCCATCACCTAGAGCCGCTGTAAAGGGCATTCTTCTGATTTGCTTTTATCCATCCACCATGTAGGGTCAGCCTGCTCACTGTCAAGCCTGCAAGCGTGAGGAAACTTGTATTGCTCCTTGTCTGGACAGGTGGTGCCTCTTGGGATGAGAAAAGCTATTGGACTGCCTGCTCTGGGGCTGGAAGTATGATAGCGGCAGTGTATTTAAACATGAGTCTCCTGCAGGATGAATCACACTATCAGCCTGTTTAGACGTGAGTCATGGAGGCTGGTGAAAGGCTTCCAATGGCTTGCTGCTTTAATAAATTGTCCTTTGTAAACTAATTTATGTTCCTGGCTTGTACTTTTTTTTACATTTCTCAGGAGAAATCTTAGCTAGCAAACACCCTGCACCAATAAAAGGTTGCAGTGTATCTCTTGGGTATGCACTTTGTGCTTCAGGGTCTTCAGAGATGGTTGATTTACAATAGAGGAAGAAATAAAGCTGGGGGACTTTAGCAATCCTATGAGATATCCAAGTTTCTTTTTGCTATGGAATTGTCCATGAAAGATTAAACGGCCCACATTGGAAATGATATAAAGCAATGCTGATGGGCCTGAAAGGAAACCACGGAAAACATGTTCAGGGTGCACGTGGTGATTGCATGGAGCAAGAGTAAGATTCTGCCTCTGCACACTGAACTATATGCGGAAAACTGACCGGAAACATCCACTTCTTCTCTGATCTGGCCCTGTAGGGAATTTCTTGAGGCAAGGCCCTGTATGTGGTCCATAACTCTAGCAAAGTAGACACAGGGCTAGGTTGGAGCTGGCAGGTATGGGCGGCTTCGGGACCAGCCTTTCCATAGGTCTCCTCAGCAGGGAGGATTTGGCAATGACAGGTAGCGCTGCCCCAGGGGGCCGGATGAAGCTTGGCAGCTGCCCTGCAGTCCTTCCTCTCCCATAGTAAATGCATCTTCCTGTTTGGATACTTTCACCTGAGACCAACTGACTGGGGTTTTATGTATTTGTTGACTTTTACGCTGTTTGCGTGAACACATGCTAGCCCGCGACGTGCCGTGACTAACGCCCAGGGTATGTGATGTTCATAACCGGGTGTTTGAACAGGGCTGCTGCCCTTGAACTGGCAGCCGGATGGCTCTGCTGCCTGAAACACTGCACAGAAAGGAGCCCTTGTTTGGGTACCTGACATATGAGATCTGCACCTCAGACCCTACGCTATCACGAGCTGCTTTGTGATGATAAACCAAACCAGAGCCAAACACTGCTGTGTGCACAGGCAGGCATGCACCTGCCTGGTGTGCACGCGTGTGTGGCTTGTGTTTATGCAGAAATATGTGCTCACAGGGGTGTTTGGGGTACTTTCAGCTCTTTCTGCCAGCTGATGTGGGAACAATACTCTGTGAACACCTGTGGAATCAGAAAGTAAATAGAGTACTCGCATCACTGCTGGCTGACATGCATCCTCAAGTGCCCAGCGCAGTAGAGATTTACTCTTCAGTGCTGTAGCTGGGGTGCTCTAATACAGCTTGTCATCAGCTAGCTTTAAACATGAAATAATTCATGTTCCCAAACTGGTTTTGCTTATATTTTTTATTTGTTCAGCAAATACTTTTATTTCCAGAGTCCTGTTAATTAATGAGCAATCAATTTAACAACTGCTTCCCCCTTGTTATTTTAAGAAACACTTTTAAATGTGCTACCCATTTGCAGCCATAAGCCATGAATGTTTCCTTTAAAGGCCTGAACTGGAGAAGTATGTATTTTACGTTTCCTTTCCAAACGGAAGCAAATTTTTTAAATGTGCTTGCATTCCTCATTTGCTACCTTACAAGTTGCTCTCTATCACTAGATAAAGCCTTACCGCAGCTCAGGGGCTGAAACTTTCTGTCTAATTCAGGAGCTTTTTATTTATTTATTTTTCCTCCACAGGGTTCACAGCTAAAATGATAGAGTCATCTGCAAGTCTGGCAATAGCTGCGTTTCCCTGCTAGCCAGGCTAAAAGTCTGGCTCCATTCAAGTTAGATAAAGCTTCACATTTCGGGTCCTGCTACCAAAACTGGACAAGTCCCTGAACTGCCCCTACCTCCCATCATGTAAGGCGGTAAGAGACTATAAGCTTAATATCTAAAGGAGATGGATTTATTTTTTGCATGGGTCAGCTAACACATTATTTGTTGAGATGATGGTTACCCCAGTTATGGTTTTGCAAGTAGGCATATTGCAGTTGGCTGCACATTACCTGGAATAAAACCAGTTGGATCCATAGCTGTGACAGTACCTGAGGATTAAAATGATGTCCTGTGGTTTTAGCATCTGTGCTCTGAAAAGAGATGCAGGAGCATATATTCTAAATGTATCATAAGGGAATGGAAAAAGATTAACAAGCAGTATCTGTCCTCTGTAACCAGCTTTGGAAACAACAATAATAAATCTCACTTGCTTGATTATTTTATGGGGACTAGTAAATATTTGAACCAAATAGTAAGATGCATCTATAAACAACTGAAAATGCAAGACTTCAGATAACCTTATTTTCAAGAAGCAATAGCAGCTAAACACTTCCTCTTGTGCCTCTTCACCTTTGATTGACCCAGTTTCCATCTGTGTACCACCTTTCTGCTCTCTGTCTCCTGAAATAAATAATATCTTGCTGATGGGGAAAAATTAGGATTTTGAAGTGTTGTCTGACTGACCTGAGTGGGGCTATGCCTAATGCTATCTGCTTTGTCAGATGGTGGGCTAATTAATGCTGTTTCCCTAGTCTAGATGCCTGTCTCCTGAGGACTGATTCTCCCTTAAAAATCCAAATATACTGGGAAAACTAATTCTCATCTTATTTATTGTCTCCATAACCATCAGCAAGTATTTGAGTTTCTCAAACACCAGAGTTCTGATAGCGTAATTGCCATTTGGTTGCTTTTGCAGGGGGAGGCAAAGGCTTTACGTTCACTTAGCAAGAGAAATACTTAAAATTGTCAGGACTGCACTTAGGCCAATATAGTTACATCAAAGCTGAGTCTTCAGGGAGAAAAACTATATTTTCTTGTGACTTACTGGCCTAGTCCTTTCTGTATTTGTAGTAGCTTTGAGTAGCTTTCTAACAGTCCTTAGAAATCCCATTGAAAGAAAACATAGAATGCCAGTCAGTTAAGAACAAAATTTAATTTGTATCTTGCATGCACAAGACAACAGGACAATTTCATACATTTGTCTGAATTCCTTATGTAATCCAAATAATGGTAATATTGTTCCATTCTTCTGTTTTTGTAGATCAATGTGCTAACAAATAAAAATCCTTTTCTGTTTTAAAGAATACTAAGGGGCAAAAAAGACAGTGGTGTGCAAATACAAACTTGTATTTGCATGTTATTCAAGGTTACCTCATTGTCCCTTCACCAGATGTGAAACAAAAATGCAGGATTAATGCAGGAATTGGAGCAACATTACCACAAGAACAAAATGGTTGGAAAAAAGATTAGTGACAAACACAATATGTAATGGCTCTGACTTAGCTGCCAAAATCATTTTTCTATCTGTCTTTCACCAGGAACAGGAAGGCAAATCTGGGTCCAGCAAGAAGCAGTATGCTGGGTCTTAATACTCTGTGCTTGGAGACTGACCCTGGGTCCTTTTTTGGAGTCTTGGTCTCAGAATTTTTCAAAATCATTAGATTTTGCTTAGACTGTAAACCCACAGTTTTCCCATCATTTGGTTATGAAATGGCTCACAAGAAGCATAGCTAAAATCCAGTGTGGAATCTTTGAAAGAAGCATATGGACCTTAGAGCACGCCCAGTCCAAATGTTGGTCACGGAAGAAATTCCAAACTGAGCATGGTTTTGGTTTCATTATGAAACCCTTTGAATAGTCTTGCAACCCTGTTTGGGCAATTTTTGTCCATGTTGAATAATTTCAGGACTATTTTCTTGCTGAAGATAATTGTTTTTCTTACTGTATTAAAAACACTGACAAAGTAACATGCATACCTACAGCATGTTTCATTATTAGTACATAAACTAGCAACTAAGTACTTTCCATCAAACGCTTGAATCTCCTGTCCAGTAGTGCATGGCCATTGACATAAAACACAACAAACGTGCTGGACATGAATTAAAGAATTTGAAATGAACTTCCCCTGAAACAGCGTTTACTAGATCTGCTCATAGTATATGGGTTTCTGTGTGTGGGTAGGAGGGACAGAGGGTCAGTCAGTTGATCTGTCTTCCTCTTGGCTGCATATATTTTGAGCACGCTCAATATAAAAAGCTTTCTTAAAACAGTAACTTATGTTCTGATTCAAAATCAGAAATTAAATGTCATGCCTTCACAAATATGCTTACAGTTAGGTAAATCTGTACACTTTGCAGAAACAAAAACCTGCAAAACAACCTTCAAATTATTATTAAAGAAATAGTCAATGAAAAATTCACTTTGGTTTGTAACTCGGTTTTGAAATCATTTACAAAGCCATGGTTAAAATCCTACTAGACAGGCTATAGAGCTCTGCACTATTAAATACACTTATTTTAAACTGGGTTAGTCTGTCCTTCGGGGCAATGCCACAATAGTTAAGGTAGTGCCAAAAATCACACGCCTGCAAAATATTTACTTGGAAATAAGGAGTGTATTGAAAGCCAATGTCAGCGGTTTCAAGATCCTGTCTCCACCAATCCCGTGATTCCAGGCAGTGGGAAGCACACCTGGACAGGTTTCCAGAGGCATAATGTGAGCGGCATTATGCAGGGGGTGGGAAAGGCTTAACCTCATATGGCTGCACAGTTCAAAAGTGTTTAATACTTGGGGTTTTTTGCTGCCTTTTTTTTTTTTTTAAGGTTTTAACTCTGTCATGTGAACAAGCAATTGGATGCATCACAGGAACTGCTTGTTTCCTTTTAATGGAATGACATGGCACAGCAGTTCCCAGGCTGTAATATGTTTATTAGGGTTGTGTGTAAACTGCAATCAGGTGATAGCTGAACTGCTTTGAAAGTATAAAATCAGAGGAGGAATACATTTAAAATGCATGAGTAAGAAAGCTGGTATAACCAGGTGTCTGAGCTTCAAGTGCAGTGTGTGCTGGGAATGGTCCGAGAGCTGATAATAAATTTAAGACTGGAGAAAAGGAGCCGAGTTGGTGCTTCCCTCCTTGGTTGCACAGTGCTGAGCACTGCATGTTATAAATAACAGGTCTTTCTACAGAGAGTTAACTTATTCCTTAACCACCATGAGGGCTGCGGTTGTGTGCTTGAATCCCAGTTCAAGCATTTGCAGCTGCTCTGACATGTACTTTCTTTGTGCCCTTGGAAGCCAGCCACCCCCTCCCCAAAAGGCAGTCCTTATTTTTTCACTTTCCATGCTTTCCCTCTGCTTGGGCTTTGAGGGAAAAGTTTCAGTCTAGTTTAAGAACAATTGCTACATTTGACTTGAAATAGTCATTCTGTTCTAGCAAACACGCTTTGTAACAAAAGCATTTGAGCACTAGGAAAATCTGGAAAATCTGCTAGTATTTAGAAAGTCTACGGCTGCATATGAGAGCATGTGTGTGTGCATGTGCATGCGTTATTTCCAGATAACAAATGGTGATCTAGAAAACTGAAGGGTCACTTGAAGCTTGTCTTCATGTTAGCAGCACTTGTTTTGTTTTGCTTTGAACTGAGCAATACAAATTGTAAGAACATATATATTGGAAAGCAAACGTAATTCTACATCAGCCTGCTTTCTGTAAAAAAGTGCAAGTTGTTACCACCTCCTCCATGAAACATGTCTGTGCTAGTGTGCAGCTGGCTGACATTTGTGCTTATCTATGCTGTTGTCATTTTTGATTGTTGGATTAAACTTTGGAAAAGGCAGGGGAGAGTGTTTTTGTATGCCATTTGTATAGGTCAGAAATTACTTTATGTACTGAATGTAAGAGAGAGAAAATAGTCTGAAATTAATTGTGGCAAATACTGTGTGAATGTCTAAATTCCCACATAATCATTCAGTAACTTAAATACCCTGCAAAATAATAACATGTCATGGAACTAGTCAAATGCTTTATTTCTGAATTAAGTTCCACCATGCATACAGCTCTTTTACTTTGGTACAACTTAACTTCATGTGAAAGAGGAGGAAAAAAAAAGTCCATGTAAATAGAGAGAGAACTTGTTTTAATTTCTTATATTTTGGGCATGGGCATGCTGGCGTCCACAAACATTTCACTGATTTGTGTTGCATGCAGTATCACTTACTCACCCCAAGTTGCACTGTGAGACACCTCCACAAAGTTCAGACAGGAAATAAGCAACTCAAACAAGTTTCCAAAGAGAAACACTCTGACTTTCATGAAGTAAGAGTCGGTATTGGTTTGCACATGAACATGTGCGTGCGCATTTTATCTCAGTCCATCAAGTCAGAGCTCTGGAAACACTGAGGGTATGAGGAAAGTACAGGTGTATACTTGTTACTGAGGATGAGGCTGAGGAAAGACTTCGATTAAACCTGGTCCGGCTGGGAGAACACTTAAAGACACACTTCTGAAGCTCTCATTAACATGACCCAGTTGAATTGCAGTACATCTAAGGAGTTTGACATTTAGAGGTGCATGCAAGCATGCACAACCTCAATATGATACAAAACTGACAGTTAAATCCACAACGGTTAGGCTAGCTAACACCTACAATTTCCTTTAGGCCTCTGACTGCAACTGCTTCTTGTAAGCAGAGTGAAAATAGCGTCTTCCTAAAGCTTCAGTGAATATGGTATTGTTGTCTGCTTCCTACTGTGAGCAACTGCATTATGAGAATGAGTTATAAGTTGTTAATTTACTTTGTGCAACGTATGCAGTTATACAGGTTTTCCTGTGTTTCACCACAGAGTTGGTTTCTTTATAGAATACATTTTATCTGGAGCTGAAGCTGTCACTTGTTGCTCTGATAATGTGCTTTCAGCTGTTCGGAGGCAGGAGGTCTTGCTGAAATAATACGTAATTTTATTCATGGTGTATCCCTGGAGTGTCCCCTGAGCAGAAGCATATGGCAGTTATTCAGACTTCGGAACAGTTGTTTTTTGCTTGGATCAGCTGGTGCTCATGACACTTCTGGACATCCGTTTCTAAGTAAATACACTTTCCTTTTCCAAGAATGCACTGGTACGGTTAAAGTCAGGGACTTAAGGATAATACATTCCTGTTGGTGGGACAACTGGCTGTATTTGGTTCTCTGATGACCCAGAATCTCTCTCAGGCTGGAACTGCAGATGGGACAATGGACTGGCTGATTTGCTCTGGAGACCTGGTCAGTCATGTTAGCGGAGCTATAATATACAGCAATTTTTTAACTTCTTTTCACTGTACAAGTATAATGGCAAAAGACTAGTTTATGCATTATTTCTGGAACCTGGAACTACCCTCCAAGAGGATGATTTCGCTCTTGACCTGAATCAGTGGGAGGGATCAGTTCTCCAGAAAAACTATCTCCATATGACCCCATGGTGTAGGGGCCACACAATACTCTGATATGCACATCTCTGCTCGTGGACTCTTCTCCCAGGTTTTACAGCTATGAGACGATGAACTCAGTTGCCTCAGGACATACAAGCTGTAAACACCACTTTCTGACTTTCAACTCTTTCTCAGTATTTCCTCACCTCCAGAAGCTCCACCTAGAATTGAAGTCAGAATCACATGGGAGGATAAAGTTATGTGTGATACTGTAGATGAAAATGGATGTGGGGAGGAAGGTAAATATTTCTACTTCCCTCCTCTTGTATTTCCATGGTGTCCCCTTCTCATGTGCCCAGGACCAGGCTGACTAGTGCTGGTAGCTAAATAGGTCCTAAATAGGTAAGGGCTCTCCTTCCTTCAGCAAACATCTGCTCTTTGTGCTGCCTGAGATGCTGTGCAGGCAACACGCTGGTAAGAAACTCCTTCCTCCTCCATCTGGCTCCAGCTCTTCACTCCCTGTTCAGATGCCCCCCGTGGCTCAGAAACAATAACTGGTTTAGCAATAAACTTTCACTGTTTGCAATTCAAATTATTTCAAAGGCTACTTTGTTGCCATAAACCAATTTGAATGAGCTTTTGAGCCTTTCAGGGTATTACCCTTTTAGCAGCATTCAGTTCTGTTCTCCCAATTGCCTTGTTCCTTGCCGTTATTGAGGGACAAATGGTCAAGGCAGGGCTGTGAGCTGATAACTGCTCTCTCGCCTAAAAGCATGTCTTCTCTGTGTCTACAGCAACTGCACACGTAATGACAGTGTGCCGTGGTTTAACCCCATTCGGCAACTAAGCCCCACGCAGCCACTTGCTCCCCCTCCCCCTCCTCAGTGGGATGGGGGAGAGAATCAGAAAAAAAAAGAAAAACCCGTGGGTTGACATAAAGGCGGTTTAATAGCACAGCAGAGGAAGAGAAAATAATAATAATGATAGAAGAATATACAAAACAAGTGATGCACAATGCAGTTGCTCACCACCCGCTGACCGATGCCCAGCCAGTCCTCGAGCAGCGATCGCTGCCCCCTGGCCAACTCCCCCCAGTTTCTATACTGAGCGTGACGCCATATGGTATGGAATAGCCCTGTGGCCAGTTTGGGTCAGCTGTCCTGCCTGTGCTCCCTCCCAGCCTCTTGTGCACCGCATGGCAGAGCATGGAAAGATGAAAAGTCCTTGACTGGTATAAACACCACTTGGCAACAACTAAACCATCAGCGTGTTATCAGCATTGTTCTCATCCTAAATCCAAAACACAGCACTATGCCAGCTACTAGGAAGAAAATTAACTCTATCCCAGCTGAAACCAGCACACAGTGAGAGAGGGGTGATGGATACTTGTTCAAGCTTGGGCTGGCTTTTCATTATTTTGAGCGGTGGTGTCCTGGTTTACTTTGGAGATTAGTGGATGTTTTAACACTTAAACAAAAGGCAGACTGCCTGACCTTTAACTTTCCTAGATTTGGAGTGAATTTGTTTCTCATTTTCACTGTTACTATCCTGCTAGTTCTTTAGTGTGTGAACTGTATTCACAGTAACCATGGATACATCTGCTAAAGGGTCTCAAATCTGGCACCCAAAGTCACCGGCCATTTCTGAATAATGTCATCAAAAATCGATAACATTTTTCTGAACATAAGGAAAACAACTCAGAATGCACTCGGGTACTGTCTGATGACTATCCATTAAACATGGGATGATAAAACATTAAACATTGATGATAAAAGAATGAAACATTAACATACCAGGCTTTCTCTCCACTTTTGTTCAACTAAATACAGGTAATAATAAAACTAAGATGCTAATGAGGACTGGATGTGAATAAATTTAATATTAAAAATGTTTTTAAATAGTAGATGATGCTTATGTATTCTTGCAAACCAAAATAATTTATATTTGATTCGTAACTTGCATCAACATATGTTAACATGTGTAATTAAAAGAAAGCATTCTCGTGCTTTTTAGGTTTTGTCAGTTGGCATCTTGTGCTTTTTTGTGTTCCTAAAGAAAGAGGCCATGTATACTGTTAGTAAGCAAAAAGGATAAAAGAATTATGACCTTTAGTTCCAAGCAAGGAAATGTATGTATAGATGTAAAATGCAGAAGAGATGATCTCATGGAAAGAAGCCTTATTTCTATTAACGCCTCATGATAGTTTTTTACTTTGCTTGCTCAATCTGGCTAGTTCTACTGTTCCCTCTAAAAATGACAGAAAATAGAATGTACAGTGAGTGAACTGTGTGTTGCTCCCTGCATTGCCATATGACATGGTCTGCTTCTGAGCTCTGCAACACCTGCTCCTTAAGCTGGATCCCAAATTTGTCCAGGGGTTTAAACACCTCTTACAGGCTGTAGGCCCTTCCTCCACTGCACAGTATGCATAGGCATAAGTGTATATAAAGTATTCCCTATGTTGAAAATTGTTGCAATTTTTGAAATTTTTTTTAAATTGAGCTGGTGTGTAGAAGTGCTGTGTGGGAGTATCCATGCCCTTTTTCAGGGCTTCCCGGGAGCACAGTCAATAGCTCACAGTTCCACGCCATACGCTCCTCATTTGCCCATACAAAGAGAGACCCTACAGTGGTCAATGCACTACAAATGCCTAAATAAATTAGGCAAATATGGAATAGAGCATACATTAAAGCAGCCTTGGGCAGCACTACAATATGTTAATGGAATAACTGTACAGTACAATGACCATGAAAAACAAGATTAATGAGGTCAGGCAGTGTGGGCATCCTAAGGAGGTGCACTGAAGTCCAAGAGCCAGCTTTTTCACTAGGGCTGAATTATTTCTTATACAATGCTTCTATAGGAGAAACTCATTAAGCTACGGGACCCAAAGCCAAGTCCACAGGACACTGATTTCCTAAGAAGACCTGACAAAAATTGGATGTTGGGCATTTGCATGTATTGCTTAGGGAGAAGGTTCCTCCCTCTCACCTCACCCTTATTTTGAGATACTCTGTGACTCAAGAGTTTCTGGGAGAAGATGACAAGCAAACTGGCTTGCCAATGTACCTGATCAGTTTGATCCAAGGCAGTATTCGAGAGCTGCAAGTGAGAGTAGATAAAGCTATGTTCTTTTTTAAATCCCTGTTATGAGAAAGGATCTGTATGTAGGTACTTGAGTTACAGCTGCTACCTGACTTCTGTTAGGAGGTGAGAATTTGATGCCTTTTTTAGTCCCGTCATCTCAAATGTGTACAGCCAACATTGTCCATGCTTCTTTCTTTTTGTCATTATTTAAACATGCCTGAGAAAAGTCCACCTCCTCGAATATACGGTCAAGTATTTCAGTATTTTTGCTTGACCATGAAAAATCCACTTCTTCATGTATTTTCAACAGACCTAGGTATTTGCATGGGTTTCAGGAAATAGGATTTTTCAGATGTAATTTTCTGAGTATTTTTAATTTTATGTATCTTCTTTTTTTTCTTCTCTGGATCAGAATAGGTGTTTCTGGGTTCTTTATTTGGTGACATGTGACATGAAAATGTGTCAGAATAAAAGTATTCATCATGACTGCAATTTTTTTTTTAACTCAGTAAAATATTTTTCTGCTTTCCTATTTCCTGTTTTTTATTACTCACTTTTTAGGGCTCAAGATCAGACCCACAATCCTTCCCTTTGACTACATTAATGATTTTATGCCTAAATTCCATTTTTGTTAAAGTCACACATTTGGCTGCCGATACTTTGACCATACAAAAAATCCACATGTGGTTGGGTCTTTACATGACCTCTCACATGTCCTCAAAACGTGTCTGAAATCCTTAGACAACAATCTCAAATTACATCTAAATCAATCCATTATTTGTGCTTTTGTTTTCCCTCTAGGCTCCAAATGCAGGCAATGCAAGTAAAAAGTATGCCATTGATCTCTTCAGATCACAGAAGGCCATTTAGAAAATATAAATACTTCTTTGCACCTCAAGCGCCTAAATCCAGTGGCCTATTTTAAATCAAAGACTGAAGAAAGTTAGTTAGGAATTCATCCATAATTTTGTCATCTACTAGGCAAACTAACCTGCTTCAGAAGGGGAATCTCATAACAAAACATCTACTTGAATTGTTTATATGCCATTAATTTTTTTGGCAGTTACATTATCAGCAGCAATAGTATCTGACTCCTGCTAGCTCTTTGCTTTAGCTTAGGGCCTTAATTGAATTAAAGGGTATGAACATGAAAGAAGTTTCAAGGCTCCCCTGTGTGTAACTTCTTTGTGCTAAAATGGTGAACAATTAAAGGAATAAGGTCTTTTTTTCTTTTTCCAATCCCCAGTTGTATTTATTTGAAAAAGATAAGGCAACTTTGTTATCCTCTGGATGATAAAATCGGGGTTGATTTTGCCATACAAGCAAAGCAGGTCATTGCCTAGGGAAAAATACAGGAAGAATTGAATCTTCTATAATTATATTGGGGGTTTCTGAGGGAGGGCAAAGGGACTCCTGTTTGTCGAGGCAGCAATGTCTTAAATTCAGCTGTGGACAGACAAGCAATTAGAACGGCTTGTTCAGGATCACAGGATCAGTTTCTGTCCCCTGAAATGTGTAAGACAGATAACTGAGGCTCCTTTATAAGAAAAGGTGGCATTATAACAAAACAGGGTAGTTTATGCATCACTGCTATAGTAGTGATAAAAGGAAATGCTTGAATTTGAGCTTTTGCTTAAAGCTTTTATTGACGCTTTATACACAAATTTTAGTGGGGTTTTTTGTTCTTTTTTTTTTTTTTTTTGTTAAAAATAAAGCTGGCACACTTAGAGGCATCTGAAACATTAAAGAGATGACCTCCTAATCATGTAGCCTGCTCCACCCTAGTGCAATTTATGGAGTTTAAGGAAGCCATCCCTGGAGAAGGGATTGCATTTGTTGCGATCCACCATTACAGACAGTGACCCAGTATATTTAAAGCATCTCTAAAAAACAGTTTGGAAAAACAGGTCACAGAGTTCACGTCTGTGCTGTCATCAGGCCAACTGCTGTGCCTCAGATGGGAGATAGAGAGCTGTGACTTTAATCTATGCAGGGTAGCCCTAATCACTGATATATTTAGACAGTCACATTATCAGCTGCAAGGTGGACCTGATTGCTGCTAGAAGTCCAGATCCTCCATTGCACCAGTGCTCTGCCTGGTGTAGCTGTCACAAGCAGGCAGCTAAAATATTCTGAAGTGACCAACATCCATCTGTCCTGTAAGTCTTGGGTCTCTCCACGGCAGGCCCCACACTTGGAGCTCACTCCTGCCACTGCAGCGATGCCTTTCTCCATGCTCACAATGTGTAAGCAGCCTGATGCACACCATCCTTGCGAAGGACCACAATACCTAATGTGCTCCATCTACTAATGCATGTACAGCCCATGGGACCAGGATAGAGGTGGTCACATATAGCCCACAGACTCCAGAAGCTGTATATTCTGGTTTTGGGTCCTCAGCACCAAAAATTTCACTCTGTAAATTTGCTTCTCTTGGGACACAGCACACAGGCACAGCTACTGTGTGGCCTCGTGGACAGGGCCATGTGTTGTAATTCAGGGTGAGGAAACACGTAACAGGCTAAAGGAGTGTTAGTTAATCAGGGGTTAAATGGGAATCATACAGGAACAAAAAGACTCTCCTGTCCTGCATTTCCCTTCTGTGCATGCCTGTGGGTGCAGCTTGTGCTATCCAAGACCTCTGCAGCTCTCCTGGAGGCAGCAAGGTGGGGGGCACTGGTCATTAGCCCAATGTTCCCTCATCTCTGGGGGGAGCCAGTCAGAGCTGGGGCCAAGCAGCGGGGTTATGGGAAAGCCTGCACAAATTTGAGAGAAGGAAAGAGCTGACTTTTCTTTCTTTTCTTTTCATAAAAGGCTTTGCAAAGTGAAGGTAGAAACAATTACCCACCTTTTATGAGCTCTGGGATGTACAAATGATGTACCTAAATAAATCTGAAATGCTTCATTACTTGCAGTTATACGTTGTCTTTGCCTTCTGTCCTGGCAAGTTGAAGAGTGTTTAAAATTTTTTTTTTTTTTTTTTTGCAGGGGGACATCCTTCAAAGTACTACCTGTCCACATGAAACTGAAAGTAGAAATGCATTTATTCCTCTTACTGAGTAAGACTTTATTTGTGTTAATAGTAGGATTCCAATTTAATAGTAAAACTTTAAAGTCTGATAACTGAAAACATTTTCAAAGTTCTTTAGAATTTAATTCTCTGTTTGCATCTAAATTGTGAACGACCTGTTGAGGAGAGCGTCCGTTGAACTGTGTTTTATCCGTGCTGTAATCAACGTAGTAATGTAGTAATCTACTGGCTTTTAAAGTTTAACATTTCTTGGCTTTTGTAACAAAACATGTCATTCACAACTTTAACTATTCTGGCATCAAATTAAAAAATTTTAAAAGAATGTGTTTAGTTCTTTTAGTATTGGTAGAAGGATTCAAAATAATTCCAGGATGAGGGGTATCGGCCTCAAGTTGCGCCAAGAGAGGTTTAGATTGGATATTAGGAAAAATGTCTTTACTGAAAGAGTGATCAAGCATTGGAACATGCCCAGGGAGGTGGTGGAGTCACCATCCCTGGAGGTGTTCAAAAAACATGTAGATGTGGCACTTTGGGACATGGTTTAGTAGTCATGGTGTTGTTGGGTTGACAGTTGGACTAGATGATCTNCAACGGCATCCTGGCTTGTATCAGGAATAGTGTGGCCGGCAGGAGCAGGGAAGTGATGGTGCCCCTGTACTTGGCACTGGTGAGGCCACACCTCGAATACTGTGTTCAGTTTTGGGCCCCTCACTACAAGAAGGACATTGAGTTGCTGGAGTGTGTCCAGAGAAGGGCAACGAAGCTGGTGAAGGGTCTGGAGCACAAGTCTTCTGAGGAGCAGCTGAGGCAACTGGGGTTGTTCAGTCTGGAGAAGAGGAGGCTCAGGGGAGATCTTATCGCTCTCTCCAACTTCCTGAAAGGAGGGTGTAGTGAGGAGGGTGTTGGTCTCTTTGCCCAAGTAACTAGCAGTGGGACAAGAAATGGCCTCAAGTTGCACCAGGCGAGGTTTAGATTGGATCTCAGGAAAAAATTCTTTACTGAAAGAGTGGTCAAGCATTGGAACAGGCGGCCCAGGGAGGTGGTGGAGTCATCATCCCTGGAGGTGTTAAAAAAACATGTAGACGTGACACTTCGGGACATGGTTTAGTAGGCATGGTGGTGTTGAGTTGACGGTTGGACCAGATGATCTCAGAGGTCTTTTCCAGCCTTAATGATTCTATGATTCTATGATCTCATACTCTGCTATTGGCAAGAAGGAACTCATCTGTTTCCCAACATTTTAATCCTTTGTCAGTTAAAACTCAGAAAAACAACAGGCGTGAATGTCAGTCAATAAGTCAAAAGCCAGGTGAAGGAAAAGAAAATTGGCTTGGTGAATTTTAAGGGAGAGGTGTCTAAATCATTCAGCACAGTGAAAAATGTAAAATCTTACCCTCTTTCCATAGAAGTCCATGGCAAAACTCTTCTGACATCAGAAGAAAGCGTGTTGAATTTGGGAAGTATATGCACCAGCAAACAGCTGACATTAGTGCATGATAATGTGTCGACCTTATGCTTCCAGAACAGGAAGGTACGGATAAACAGGCTGGTCACCTTCTTTTCAAGGAGTTAGTGTGATTGATATATAATCAACGAAGAAGCTAGTAATGATAACTATAAAAATACTTGGAGAGGACTCATGGCAGTTATAAACCAAAAATATTCCACTGCCTTTTTCTCATTTGCTTCAGAAATAAGTACATGTAAAATTCTCCTCCACCCTCCATTAAACATCTTCTTGATCTCTAGTCTTTGGAGTTAATGAGCAACACTATTGCATTTTTATGTGACCATCCATACCTTTATTTACTACAGGTAATCTTTTATGTCTCTGTCTTCACAGAGGAGGGTGTTTACCTTTATCAGGAATAGTAAAACTGCTATTGTCTTTGTTCTAAAACCTCCACTGATGACAAGCATTTCTGTGGGCAATGTAACTACTTCATAGCTGGAGTGGAGAAGGTACAGCAAGTTTCTGGCATTTACAAACAAAGGGTCAAAGTGATTTGAGATGATTACATTAAAAATGAAATGAGATTCACAGTTATGAAATGCTCTGAGAGCTGGCAAAAGGTGAAATTTCCATCTGCACCCTGAGAAAGTGGGATTCTTCACATCATCAAAGCTGTCCAAGATATTAAGCCCTCATGGCTGTTGTGTTAGTCTGAGGGTTGTAACTATTCTTCTCTTCAAATCTCAAGCAACTGAAGCATATCCTTGTTATGCTCTTGGCCATTGGCTGAAATATTGATGTTAAATCAACAAAGCAGAAAAGTAAGGTTTCATTCATCATTCTAAGACTGTCTGTTTTGTGTTGAAATCACAGCAGCAGTCTAGCAACTTAAAACATGTACATGAAAAATCCAGGTTCCAATCACTATTTCTTACTGTAGATTCCACTACCTTAAGAAAGAAAAAGATGATCAGTATTCAGGAAAGCACAGAATCATAGAATGCTTTGG
>VZTL01036074.1:0-10780 GCA_013400535.1 Scopus umbretta
GGTGACGAGGGCAGCGGAGTGCTCAGATCAGGACATTGCTGCCAACAACCCCAGTTCCAGGAGAGAAGTAGCCATATCTACCTCCATGATGCCACTGGGAAATCTCCTATCGCTCTACTATACTTGGCCATTATTTTCTGAGTGAAGCGATACAATTTAGGTTATGTAGAAAAACCTCCTGCTCCTCATCCATACATTTTATAGCAGTCTTGATACTATTATTAGCTGCTGTGCTTCAAAATAACTACAGTTAGATAGGCATGGATGAAAGTAGACAGAACAGTACAGACTGGTCTGGTGTGAAATGGCACAGCTTTCTACCAGCTGGAAATTTCTTTAGGTATAGTTTAAATGTTACCAAACAGAGCAATTAGCTGAGGCAGTAGCTGGCTAATAAACTATATATGATGTAGACAGCTAGCCCAAGAGGGGAGGAAAGATGCAGCTGTCTTAATGTGGTTTATACTCACAAAGATGAAACTATTTGGCATGCATATGTCTTGCACATGTGTGTAAACTGTTGCATGAATAACAGAGAAAAATGTTTTCTGTATTAAAATTTATTACCTCAGCAGGATAAAGAACAGTTGAATGCGTGAACAGCCAGTTCACAGCAAATGCCTTCTTGAGCTGAAGCAATATTTTCTACCAGGTTTTGTTGCAGTTTGTATTCAAGTTTTAGCAATACAAAAATGTTCTGTTTCCATGTTACAGATGATCCTTAGAGATTTATGTCGCTTCATGTTTGTCTATCTAGTATTCCTCTTGGGATTTTCTACAGGTAATGTGATACTTGGAGTTACTTTTTGTTATCTTAAAGAATCTCAGAAAATTTTATTTTGCAAGTGGCTTAGACTTTTTGTTTCCAACTAAAAACTAACAAATTAATTACAAAAAAAAAATTGTCAAAATTACAATTATGTATAGTAATTTCATCCAACTTTTCATCCCTGGATCTCAAACAGCTCTGCAAAGCTGAATGGAAAAACAGTCATCCTGTTCTTTGTAGATAAAACTGAGACAACACCTTCTGAGAGGGTGTCAGTTACGGGGAATATTTTGTAGAGCGATTTCTCTGGGGACAATGCACCATGAAGATAACATGTGTTACCTTTATGCTCATTTTCATTGCTTACAATGGAATTATGATCCTCAATTGTATTTTCATCCTGCGTATGTGATTCCTCTTTTGCAACAGCTGTGGTGACTTTAATTGAAGATGACAATGAGGGGCAGGACACAAATAGCTCTGACTATGCCCGATGCTGCCAAATGAGACGAGGCCGCACATCCTACAATAGTCTCTATTATACCTGCTTGGAGCTTTTCAAGTTCACTATTGGGATGGGGGACCTGGAGTTCACAGAGAACTACAGGTTCAAGTCTGTGTTTGTCATCCTTTTGGTTCTCTATGTCATCCTTACATACATCCTCCTGCTCAACATGCTTATTGCACTGATGGGGGAAACTGTGAGCAAAATTGCACAGGAGAGCAAGAGCATCTGGAAACTCCAGGTACATTGGTTCTGTGAGGCTGCTATCCAAGAAAGAGGGTGTGGGGAATCATAAGAAATTTCAGAGAGAATCTTTAGGAACTGACATGTTTCTAAATAACAGGTCACTGCTGCTTTCTGGTTCCCCTGAACAGTTCCTAAAAAAAGTATATTAGTTCCTTTTCCATGCATATTTGATGTTTTGCCTGAGCAGATGTTCCCAGTGTTCCACAGATGTTCAGAATTTAAGTTAAAAAAGTACTTTTGTAATTAGAATTATTTGGGCTTTTGATGATGGCAAATCCTAACCAGACTCTGAAGACAGGGATCATGCAAGGGGAAAACCGATCTTTACCAGAATACTCAAAGGCGTATCAGTTTTTGTTTGAGGTAGGAAAGGGAACGTAATAGTTCTAATCACAGGGCAGTAATTCAGCATTTTTAATGACATATTAACAGAGGGTGATGTTTCAGAGATGGTTAGGATGCCTGCTCTAAGATGGTGACAATGATAAAAGCTCAAGGTTTTTAAAATAAAGGCAGAAGATTTGTCTGACGTTGAAACAGCAGCCTCTCAGCGGTCTGCTTTCTTTTACCTGGTAGAGAGCCATCACAATCTTGGATATTGAAAACAGCTACTTGAACTGTGTGAGGCGCTCGTTCCGGTCTGGGAAGCAAGTCTTGGTGGGGGTCACACCTGACGGCCAAGATGATTACAGATGGTGCTTTAGGTAACCTGTTCGTATGTCAAATGAACAATCTTTTATAGACAAACAACATTAAGGTGTCTGCTAACGGGAAGCAGAACTTTGCCCCGGAAGCACTCCTCTGAAAAGTAGTGCGCTAACACTGTCTACAGTAGTCAGTTTAATCTGTTTTCTGGGTCAGATCTGAGGCTTGAATGGTGGCAGCATGTCATATAAACTCATCCTGGAGTTGTTTGGTGATCCTTAGAATAGATATTTTCTGTTGTTCTCTCCCCAGGGTTGATGAAGTGAACTGGTCCACGTGGAATACTAATCTGGGCATAATCAATGAAGACCCTGGGTACTCTGGAGACCTTAAACGAAATCTCAGTTACTCTATTAAGCCTGGCAGAGGTGAGGGTTTAAGGGACCTAAATCCTAGTATGGGCCACACACTGGTGTCAGAAGCAGCATCGATTAATTGTTAAGAGGGCAGGCAGTTTATGCACTTAATGATACTGGCAGTAGTTAAGTTAATGGCATTTTCAGTCAGCACAAAATGTGAAGGATTAAGTGGGCTCATTATTCACATAGCAGTTTTACTCTCTGGAATAGAAGCCCCATAGATTCATCATTCTGACTGCAGATTTTACAAGGCAGATAATATGTGTAAACCCTGAGGAGATGTAATAGTGTATGATGGCAGCCGAGTAGCCACGAAGCTACTTTGGAGGCTGCAAACTCTATAGTTTGGGAACTTAGCATCCAACACAGAAGTATTTAACTGTACGATCAGCCTCTGCTGTACTTGCCAGCTGAAATATGGAAAACTCATGGAACAGTATGGGAAAGAAAACCACAAAGCCCTTTCTTCCTGCTTCTTTCTTCTTCTTTCATCAGCTTCCTATTTAAACCACTTGTGTATTTTCTTCTGTTTCTGTGGAGGGGAAAAAATTAACCACTCCTTTCCTTTTTAGTTTCAGGGAAAAACTGGAAAACATTGGTTCCACTTTTAAGAGATGGGAGCAGGAGAGAAGAGACTCAAAAACTACCAGAAGAAGTAAAATTAAAACCTGTTTTGGAACCTTATTATGAGCCAGAAGATTCTGAGACGTTGAAGGAGTCGCTTCCAAAGTCAGTCTAATCTTATTTTATTTTTAAGAAGGAGGTTAATTCTAGTTGCCTGTGTTGGTCCTCACAAGCAGGGCAATTAGAGCACTTCATTCGTAAGAACAGGGTTTCATGGAAAAAGGTCAGAAGACTTAGGAAATTACTGTGTGCAAAGATTTATTAAGTATGCTAAATAAACTACTTGTTGTTTATGCTCATGTCTTCATGGTTATTTTTAATATAAATCTGCAAGAAACTCTCTATACTACTTGCTTTATATTTACTTGGCTAGATATTTGCATCTAGGCTGTCTCTTGAAGTGTTAGGAACAGTTCCCATAGTTGGAGTTTTTTTGTTTTGTTTTATAAATAAATACACTGAGAATTTCTCACACTTCAGAGCTGTCTGTATGGTAGCTAGCCCTCTTTTAGTGCAGATTTTTTTCCAGTCTTCGTCCATTTCTTTTACTCTTTGAAAGTGCTCTCATGCATTTCTGAGATCCGAGCTGACATTTGCATTGTTAGCTAACAGGAGCTTGACTAAGTTTTGCAGGTTGGTACAAGTGGCCAGTGATAGTGGATATTCTGTTGATAATATGAAAATAACAATAAAGGCTATAGAAAGATTGTTATGACTCAACACCCTGAACATAGTGGATTTACCTTCTGTCTGCTTTTAGACTCTCTTTCTTTTAAAAAGTATTTTTGTGAGCAGTTACAGGCCCTGATTTTGTGGCTTCGCAGCCTCAAAGACTGACCAAACTATTATGAAACTGGAGAAGGCCTCATAAAAGAGCAGTAAAAATTGCCAAGAGCCCAGAGATGTGTTCCTGTGAGGAGAATTTCTTGGAAAGGAGATAAATAAATGGGGACACAGTGAAAGAATACAAAATAATGAATGACCTAGAGAAGTTGTTATTCTTTTCTCATAGCACAAGAGCAAATATTCTCTGTGAAATTTTAAAGGTTGAATAGTCAAAATCAATGAAATAAATGTTTCTCTTACACTGAGTAAACTCCGGAATTCACAGTTATTGTTATTGAGGCTAAAGGCTTAACAAGATCCCAAATTTGACATTTATTTAGTTAACAGATGAACTTTGCACAAAGTAAGAGATAGTGGTTATAGAGAATATATGTTTCAAAGGTCAGGTGTATAATAATGTATAACAATAATAATCTTGAAATCAGAAAGTTTTTGTTCTTGCCTTTGACAGCAACAACAGGAGGAAAGAAATCTGGTGCTGCAAATCCATCTGGCTGGATTTACAAAGAGGATCAGGAAAAATATCTGAGAGAGAAAATAGGCAGATATTCCTAAACTATAGTTGGGAGTCCTGGAAAGAGAGGAAAGAATAGGAGGAACTTTGGCATCCTCTAGAAAAGGGTCTGGACAGAAAGGAACTAAGGATAAGAGAATTTGTCTTACAGACAGCTGGCCCAGTACTTCAAGTGCTGGACCTGTGCAGCTCTCTTGGGCAAGAAAAGGTAAATTGTTTTACCTTCTTTCCTTGTTATGTATCACTAAAGCACTTGGACTTAACAGCCTTTAGTGTGCAAGTACTGCATGCATATACAAGGATCCTTAAGCCAACGAGGTTTTCATCCATGGGTTTCAGTTTTAGCACGCACGCTGTTTCTGTGGTTGCATTTGAAGTACAGTTGTTCTAAAGCGCTTCTGGGAAACTGGGCCAGAGCGTGCAGCCTTTGCCAGGGAAAGCCTGTCGTGCTTGGCCTGTGGCGCATCCAAAGACTGTGGTCAGAGAACATTCGTATGAGTCGTTGAAAAGTGGTATGCTGGGGGGGTCAGCTGCAAATTATTAGGAAAAATTGGAAATCAAAGACATAGAAAATTAAGCCAGCCTTTGAAAGATAATTTTCACCAATACCTATAAATTTTCTGCATTTAGTAGGATACTAAAACATTCGCTATTCTTAAAGAGAAGCAATTAGTATATTTACATACAGACTGCCCTTCACTGCTAACACTGTTAGATGAAGTTTTGGGTTGTTGGACATCAGTTCTTTTTCTGGGGTCAGGATTTCTCACAGTGCTCCTTTCTCATAGGGTAGTACAGCAGTATATTTCAACAAAATCTTCAAGAATCTAGCTGCTTTATTTGAAATAGTAGCACCATCTAGAGGACTAGTAATTCTTGTTTCTTTTGTTAACATCATTCAGGACAAACGTAGTTTAATTTTCATAGAGTTTGTAGGGTATAACCAGAGAAACTTGCCAAAGGATTTGAGAGAATGGCTTGAAAAGGAATTTAAACCCAACAAGCTTTGTCGCTGGTAGACAGGGAAACCACAAAAGAAGTTTACAGTAGGCATGCTCATACCATTACAAAGGTGTATCTCTAAATGCTTGATAGCACTCTGTATACGTTCCCCTCAAGACTTCATTATGCTCAACGCTGAACATGGCAAGAGACAGTCTACACGTAAAGCAAGTACAGCTAAGTAGACAAGACAGGCGGAGCCAGTGAAATAATTTATTATTAAAACTATCAAGAATAAATGTAGAAAGGGGCTGACCAGAAAAACATAGTTGATTGTCTCCATGCCTTTGTGTGCCAGGGCAAATTTATGCTTGAAAGCACACCAGGATCATGATGTAGCTGGAAAGCATTCATGAAATTTCTGTATTCCATGTGAGGGATCCATTTCTCATGATTATCAGCCTGGGTAGAGACCTTATCCATTGTTTAAATTCCACCTTGATTTACACCAAGTGCCTATTCAGAAGGAGTGATCAGCTGCCCTGGGTCACCTGAACAGAATATAGACCTCTGCCTTCCTGTCCCTTTCTGCTCCAACAGATTACAACGATTGCAAGGGACTTAATAAAAACCTGAAATGCTAGAATTCAGAATGAAAACGTACATCAGTATAATGCTGTGGTTAAAAATGTAAATTCCGTATATTTGTGGGATTGGGTGGTGCTGGTGGGTTTTTTGGTTGCATTTTTTAAATCCCTTAGTCCTCTCTGGGAAGTCTTCTCTGGGAAGCAAAACTATCCCACTTTTCTGGAGTGAGTTATTACTAACTTCTCAGAATTTCCAGCTGTATCATCACTCAGTTACTGCAATGGTCAGAAATTCGTTTCCCACAGAGGGGGAGGTATAGCTTGGCAGTGACTCCAACCCAGTGTCGCACACATTTACTCAGACTCAGCTGGCCAGGGCTCTGTTTGCCACAGTTTACTTCCTTCATCTCCATTCCACCTAGGTGCGTAGAATCGCTTTTGGAAATCAAGGTGCGCCTCTGTTCAGGCGGACTGGGTGGGATGCCTGCGGGGGACAGACTTGTTCTGAACAGACAGCGCAAAAACTCACGCTCTCTCAGCGGAGGGCTGCAGCTAACCCCCAGGGAAGAGTGGTGGCTTGTCAGGAAGCGTTTGTGCTTTAAGAATAGCTTTGCTAGGACCAGTGCCTTTCTATTCCTCCTGCTAGACACCTCCACCGGCTGAGGAGGAGCCTGGCTTTGCAATAAATTATCTTTACTTGGGTTGTTTTGTGGAGGTGCTGCTCGCCTTGGCAGACATATTTTCATGCTCTTGCAGAATCCATGTCTGGAGCACTTGGGGAATTTTTTAGTTTGCAGTTTGCATAATTATTTAATACTGAATGTGGTCAGAAACAGCACATGGTTCCCGTGCTATTCTTTGAGGCTTGCAGGTGGTAAAAATCTGTCCTCTCAGAGTTATTAGTCACATTAATTTGTGTCCCCACTAAGTGCTTAATATGAGATGATCAGGTTTGACAATTGTATATATCCGTCAGCTCCTAATAACCGCACTGGCACAAAAGCAAAAGAAATGAAGGGTGTTGATGTGCTCTCCTCCTGTCTGTGGGTGACAACTGTAATTATCAATGACTGCAAATGTGTGTGGGATGGGAGACAGCAAGAAGAGGTGAGATGGACGAAGGTGAGTTGGGCTATGCTTCACTGGGAGTTGAAAATGGGCTGACAAACATGTGGAAAAGCAAAAGTCCAATCTCAGTATTTTACAGCATTGCCTTATCTGAGATGCAACTTGTCTAGTCAGGTATGTAAACTGAACTGTTGTGTCTTTCAAACTCCAGTGATTTCTGAATTAGTTGAGAAAACTGTACAGTCTACCTGAAAAACTTGGAGCCACACAGCCTGTTGTTTGTGTGTGCTCATTGTGCCCTCTGCAACAGCTGGCATAAAAGTCTGAAACAGACTGAGTCTGAATAGCCCTTGTCCTAATTCAACATTAATATTAATCCCTTCTCAGGCAGCTCACTGACACTTTTTAGTAGAGTTCACAGAAGACACCGGGGCCCACAAGCCATGTGCAGGGATGCTGCCTAGTCCCCCTCCCTCTGACGATACTGTCTTGCTTTGCTGTCTCTGATCGAGTTCATTATGCAGAATCATACTTATCTTTGCCAAATGCCAGCTAATCCTGTCACTCTTCTGTGGCATTTGTATCACACTAGCACATTACTCAGTCATGCATCTTTGCTGGAGTCCTCAGTACTCAAAAATCCACAAGGTGTGTGCCCAGCAAGTGCTGCTGTGCTACAAAACACAGGGGATCCTGCCAACCCCATCGCCTTAAGGGATAAAGCCAGTGGACTCGGGTTCCGATGCCTGAAGTTTTCAGAACCCCATCAATAGGAATTTTAAACAGTGTTTTTGGACAAACTGTTGTGGTAAATCTTCCAAACTCAAACACATCCATGTATGTTAAAAATCCCAGATTAAGCTGATATTCAGAGTAACCCACTGTCAGCCAGTGTCTTGGGTATTTAACACCAGCTTGCATGTTTTGGTGCGTTAGAGAGAATCCTCTGGCAGTGAAGGATACTTCTTACAAGTCTTTCTTGCTCCACTCGGCAACAGGCATGGATTTACAAGGGCCTGGGAGGAAGAGGTCTTAATTGACACTGCCAGATGCAGCATAGACATCCTGGGTCTTCTTGATGTGGTTATTGGGCTCTGAAGTTCTTTCCATCACCCACACCATGCAGACTGGGGTTACTTCTGACTCTGGAATAGTTTCCGCAGAGAAAATATGGACCCAATTTCTCCTGTATCAGATGTTAAACTGTACAAAGCACTTCAAAATACATGGTGGAGCGTACCCTGTTTTTCTGGGCAAGTGGGGAAATCAACCAAATGACCTCATTGGACTTCTCTCTTTCTGGTGTGTTTGTGATACTGTGGCAGAGCTATGTCACTATTAGTAACACTTGCTGTTTCAATATGCAAGCAATGAGTGGACATGAGGAAACGAGAATATTTACAGAATCACTGAGGTTTTCAGACTTCATCATCATCCAGAACAGTACTTCTCAGTCATTGTTATAATCAGCCTTTAAAATCAACATTTTGGTCACCCAAATGTTGATATGAAAACTCATGTCACCTGGAATTGCCATGTCAGTTGGCTGCTCCACAGCCAGCGAAAGCAACTCCCAATTACAGGAATTGGAAGGAAGTGTCCTACTCACTCGGCCAGTAAGAGCAGTTTTAGGCCATGTCACTAAGTCAAAGTCATTTGTTTCCAAGCTGACGTAGTAGGTTTAGCCCAGACAGTTCCTTTTATTCCACAGGTGAATGCGGATAATGAACCGCCTAGAGAAAAGGGATCCTGTCCTCAGTTCCTGTTAGTCAGAGGGGGAAAGCCAAGAGTTTAATTGGCATAGAGGAAGACACAAGGAAGACAATGTCTCTCATTACTGGAAAGATATAGAAAAGTGGAGGTTAGGGCTGGAAACAGGTAGAGGGTTCTCAAGAGACTGATTTGCAAGGACAAATGGCAACAGTTAGCTGTATCTTAGCTAAGCACTGAAAAACAGAAAATTGAAGTATTGGCAAAGAGAGGAGATGATCTGCATAATAAAAGGAGTTTTAATCAGAATAATGGGTTGAAATTGAGACAGGGAAAATGTATCCTGAAAAGATGATCTTTCTGTGGGCACATACGACGTGCCCAGAGGACTGCCCTTGGAAACGCTGGAAGATTCATTTGGCCCATGTAAGCAAATACATCCAGTGCCATCCTGACTGCAGCAACGTGGGACCTGCAGGTTTTGGCTCTCTTATTCTGGGGAACCAAAGTATCTGAGCGTTTATTTCAATGGGTAGCTGTTCACCTTCAATTTTGTTTCACTTATTTCCCAGAAAGAGCTTGACACAAAGTGGAAAAGGCCTGCAGGAACTTCATTTTTTTATAGTTAGTGAGCATCTCATATGCTGCAACAGTTGATGCCAAGTTTAGCTCTCAGTGTAAGACCTGATAGTGGGTGAATTTTTGTTCTCCTCGTACTTTTTACAGGTCTAACCAGATCTTTGGAGGGGGAAGGGGANNNCAGATCTTTGGAGGGGGAAGGGGAAAGAACTATTCCCCAGGTTTAGAGGGATGAGATGGATAAAAATCTTTTCCTTTTAAAAAGGGAGGTTTGATGTTCTTAAAATCAAATGACTGAACTATTAGTTCAACCTGAAATTATTATAACATTAAGGTTCCTCACCAGTTTTGGTGATCACCCTCCAAATCACTCACTACTTGAGTCAAACAGTGGCAGTACTGACTTGAGGAAAAAAATGTAGCACGTAGGTGAGGCATGCTTTCTTCACGGTATATTCCTTGAGGCATTTTCATATTGCTTAATTCCTCTGCACTGCTAAGCGTTACCAGAAACTATGTACCACAACTGAAGATTTACCGAGGGTACAAACTCACGCTGAAATAGTTGGAGAAGAACCCTGACCTAGCTGGGACTGTGAGGCTCAGAACAGCCAAGTGAAGTTTGTGCTTTGAAAGACCTCAATGAAGTGTTACATGTTGTTTCATGCAGGAGACGTGGCACCCTCCTGGGTGACTGCAAAGTGAGAACGAATCAAAATTAAAAAATGCCTGTCTAATGGTCTTAAAACTGGTTTTATTTTTTCCTCAAATAGAAGCCTCAAAAGGTTGCATACCCGTGTGAGCCTCCCCCACTGACCATGCCTATCCTGTGACCTACAGCACCAGCAGACGGCACACGCACAGAGGACAGGGACAAGAAGTGCCCAACACCCCACGGATCGATGGAGTGATGACTGGCAAAGGTCTTTGTAGGTTTGCACTGTTACTTTTTGCCCTGAGAGTGGCAGGGGACACTAACAGCACAGATACAGGAAAAGACAGAGGAAAAAAGTGACAGAACCATTCTTCCCACTTCTTACTGTTGTCTTATAGCTTATGTAGTCCCCTGTAACTTAGCCAAGAGGTAACTATGACCTGAAAGCAAATACTGATGCCAATTTGGTTGATTTTTACTGCACTGATTTCAACTCATTCATGACTGAGCCCACCCCTGCACAGGAAAGTGGGCACAGGTGCAGGAATTAGAGAGATTCAGGGAGAAGTGAGCACACTATCAGGTGGAGAAAGAGTATAATAAGGGAGGAAGGGAGGTTGCTTTGTTTCTTTGGTTGGGGGGAGGGGGTAGAAACCGAGCCATAGGAGCAG